>VMDO01024512.1:0-29623 GCA_007922755.1 Pedetes capensis
TAAAAAGGTTATTTCACCAGGAAAACATAATAATCATAATGTATGTGGCCAATAACAGATACTCAAGGCACATGAAGGAAAATTGGACAGAACTAAAGCAATACATAATTCCATATAGTAGAAGATTTTTAACAACTTTCTCTCAGCAATTGATAGAATCACTGCACCAAAATATCAATAGAAAAAGAGGATCAGGACAACAATATCAACAGCCACAAATCTCAACAACCACTGAATACACATTCTTTTTGAGTATACGTGGTACATTCACCAAAAGAGAGCATTATGTTTTGCCACAAAACAAGTTTCATTAAATTTTAAAGGAATGAAATCATACAGAGAATGCTCTTACTAAAAAGGACTTACATTGGAAATCAACAGTAAGAATGCCCAAGTGCTTAGAAATTAAATAAGACACATTGATCCATGAGTCAAAGACTCATAATGCAAAGTGGAATACATTTAGATTGAATTCAAGTGAAAAAAAATACAGCATTTTGGAATTTTTGGGATATAGCTAAAACAGTGTTTATAGGTATAGTTATAGCGGCATATCCTTATCTTGGAAGATTAAAAGAGATTTCAAATTAAGTTTCCACCATAATGAACTAGAAAAAGAAGAGCAAAGTCAGATTAATACAGGGAATGAAATGATAAAGAGAAAAAAATCAGTAAAACAGAAAATGAAAGCAACAGAGAAAATTAACAAAGTTGAAAGTTGGTTCATTAAACACATCAACAAAACTGATAAACCCATAACTATACTAATCAAGGCTGGGATTTAGCTCAGTTGGTAGAGCTCCGCTCTGCAGACTCTGAGGTCCCAAGTGCAATTCCCAGCACCACAAAATGGGAGAAGGGTGTGGCAACCCACTCCCAAGGCAATCCGGAAACAGCCATTGAAAACCCTATGAGGGTCGATATGAGTTGGACTCAACTCGACGACACCTAACATACTAACAAGAACAACAACAACAACAACAACAACATACTAATCAAGAAATTTTTAAAAACAAATCACCAATATCAGGAAAGAAAAGAGGATTTTCACCATAGATCTCATATAAATGTAAAGAATACCAAAAGAATATTAGGAACAACTTTATGCCAACTGACAATTTACTTAAGATGAAAAAAATTCCTTGAACAGAACTGATCAATATTGGCAAAAGAAGAAATGGAAAATCTGAATAGCTCTGTATTATATAAATTGAATTTGTTATCAAAACCTCCAGATCCAGGTGGTTTTATGTACCATAATTTCACATTAACTCTTTCTGAAAACAGAGATGGAAATACTTGCCAACTCACAAAGGCAAGAACTATTATGATGTCAAAATTTAATGAAGACTTTATCTAAAACAAATGCCTCAGACCACTACTGTAATATTGAAATAAATCCCTAACAAAAACTCCTGACAAAATATTAGTAAACTGCATCCAATAATATAAAAAAGGATGATAAATTATGGCTAAACCTATCTTATCCCAGGAATAGTAGGTCAATTTAATACTCAGAAATCAATCAATAGAATTCACTATAATTGCAGAATCAAATAGAAAAGCCATAATCATTTCAACAGACACAGAAGAAGCATCTGACAAAATCCAGTTGCCACTCATGGTAATATTACTCTACAAAGTAGAAATAGAAGAGAATCAATTAAGGAAGTGAAATTAAGAAAATGAAAGGGCAATCCATAGAGTGGAAGGAAACACTCACATATATATCTGACAACTAAAGGATATCCAGAATATAGAAATAACTCTTATAACTCAATAGTAAGAAAACAAACATGTTTAAAAAAATGGGCTAAATATTTGAACACTTCATCAAAGAAATTACATGAATGGCTACTAAGCGCATAAAAAAGATGTTCTACATCACTAGTCTTCAAGGAAATACAAACTAAAACCACAATGAAATACCACTACATGTTCATTAAAATGGCTAAAATGTTAAAAGATCAACCATACCAAGACTTGGCAATGATCTGAAGTAACTTAAACACTTATATACTGATAGTGGAGATAGAGAATGGTACAACTACTTTGAAAATAGTTTGGAAGCTTCCTAGAAAGCACTAACCACCTCACTCATAAATGTTTACCAAAAAAAAATTTGTGAAAATATGTGTTCACAGAAAGACTCATAAAATAATTTACAAACTACAAACAACTCAAATCTTCCTCAATAGGAGAATGGAAAAAGGAACTTACAGTAGGTCCATATGAAGTTGAGTTCCACTCAACAGTAAAAATCAACAAATTACAAATACATTGAGTAACATGGATGAATTTCAAAATCATTATGCTGAATGAGTTTAATTCCATTTAAATAAAATACAAACTAATATACACTCATAGAAAACAGATCAGCAGTTTACTGAGCAGATGAAAGGATAATGCAAAAATACACTGGCAATCTTTGTTGTTGTTAGGTGCCGTCGAGTCGGTATCCGACTCATAGCGACCCTCTGTACAACAGGGGAAACACGATTGTCAGTGCTTCTCTGCTGTGCATAAGGTTTTCAATGGCAGATTGATTTTTGGGAGGGGGTTGCCAGGTCGTTCTCCCAAGCCTACAGCTTCTGGTGTTGCCAGGCAGTCTCCCATCGAGGTACTAACCAGGCCCAACCCTGCTTAGCTTCTGAGATCTGACTGGGTCGGATGCCACAGAGCTACTGCTGCAGGCTGGCAATCTTTAAGGAGTAATAAAAATGTTGTGTCTTTTCTCCAGCGTTTAATTATATGGTATATACAACCATCATAGAATTATACTCTTTACCTTGATGCAGATTTTCATCCTCAAACTGTACCTCATCAAAGCTGATTAAAAAAAAAAAAAATCATCAGTGCCTACATCAGAGTCTTTTTTCAGAGGCATGATTAATAGATTTTAGGACCAGATCCACTTGAATTTCAGCATTTACTGATGACCAAGAGCAGTTTGTTTTTCATCAGTGAGCTCTAATATCTTCATTTCTAAAATTGGGATAATTGTTTACCTTGCATTGTAGTTGCAAGGAAAAAGAAGCTGTACTTGAGAGGATCTAATAATACTTTGCAAATGGCAGCAATCAGTATCAATGTGTAAGAACAATAATATAGAAGTGTATTTTTGTCAAATTTTTAAATCCAAGTATATGGGCACATGAGTTGGCAGTGGAGGAGACACTTAACACACATGTTGGAACAGTGAAAAGGGATTTCAATGGAGGCAAACAGTACAGAAACAGGCATATTTCGTCTAACTAATAGGCATATAACTAATTGTGTCTATATGCCTAGCTTGCTTAAACCTCTCACTAACCCTACAAGGTAGATCCTTTCATAATCACCATTTTACAGAAAAGAAAACTAAGGTTTAAAGAGTGTGCACACAGCTACTTTGGCAAGGTCAGGGGTGTTAGTACTTAGAAAACACTTTCTGGCTACAGAAATGCAAGGAAGGCAAAAGTACCACCTTCCACAAAACTATGGTGCCAAAACAACTGAAATTACATCAACCAAACTAAAAAGTAAACAACATTTTATTCCTATACCAAAAATACTCAGCCAGGTGTCGTGGCTCATGCCTGTAATCCCAGTGACTTGGAAAGTAGAGGCAGGAGGATTGCAGCTTCAAGGCCAGAGGCAGCCTGCATAACTTAGCAAGACCTTGTCTCAAGATAAAAATAAATAAATAAATGGGCTTGGGTGTAGCCTGATGGTTGAGAACTTATAAATTATGTGCAAGGCCCTGCATTCAAATCCCGAAGTGCCGCAAAAAATAAAATAAAATAAAATAAATAAATAAAGTAAAGTAAAATCATGTGAGTAGTTTAGGTGGGTGGGAGGATGTCAAAATGCACAAGGGGTTGGGGAGAGAAGTATGAGCAAAGAAAGGAGAGGTAAATAAAGATACATCTCCTTCTCCTAAGTCAAAGGGAGAGGATACATTCCCAGAAGCGTAAAACAGAATAACGACAACCAGGCAACTTAGGACCTATGAAAAGAGCACTGAGGACAAGAAATTGTCAGGGATTCTTGGAGACCTCTGAAAAATACAGAAAAACTGGCAAACTATCAGTGATTAGTCACTGAAAACAAATTCAGGAATAGAAAAACTGAAAAGGTCTATTCTCAGAATTACTCATTATGACATTTTCTAAACCTTTCATGAGATTCCAAAGTAAGTGCTAAACTATAATTGCGCAGGCTTTATTCAATGTATTTATAATTTATATCTCCCCTCCCAAAAAAGACTTTAGTTTGTGCTCAATTGGATACCATTTAATGAAACTGAATTTCCTCTTTTATCACGCAATCTAGATTTCTGAGGTCTGATCTTGTAACTAACACTAGAACTAGAAAATAGACGCTAATGACTAGATTTTTGTCTCTATACAACAATACCTCTCAAATTTTCACAGCTCTTATCAATTAAATGAAACCCTCACCAAATTATTTTTCCCTCTTGCATTTCCCCCATTCTGAGAAGGAAACACATTCTCTTTACAAGCCTCTCACATACATCCTTTATGTCGTACTTTTTATTTTAGTCAGTTTTGAAATAGTATGTCAAATTTTTAACAGGTTTGTTGAGACCATGTCTCTCAGACTTAGTTTCTCAACACCTATAAGAAATCTCACATAATCTTGAACTACCATGACATATTCTTTCACTGATCTCCCCATCTCCCTCCTGGCCCACTTCCAATCCATCTCCCACAAAGAGACTAGAGTCAAACTGCTCAAAGAGCAAATTTGAGCACATTATTCCTGTGTCTAACTCCTGGAAGCCTTCCCACTGCTCACCAGATAAAGTCCAAATACCTGGACTTTCCTATCCTTCTTGCCTTATCTCTAGCCTCAGCTCCCCTTGAACCTGACCTCAAGTCATGTAAAAAGACTTGTATCTTCCAGACTACTTCACACCTCTGTAACTCTGTTTACCTACTTACTCTGTTGAAAAAGGCTCACTCTGCCATGGCTCATCATTCATCCTCCAAATCAACTTTCTGGACTCCTCTCTACCCCTCATCTTGCAAAATTCATTAATTCATTTTTTCGTGATACACTCATAGATTATTTTCTTCAATTTCCTCTTGGAACTTTGGAGTAAGAGTGGTTCTATCAACATACTCATTTGTGTAAAATGTGATTCCTGAAATAATTCACACGCTAAAGGAAGGTGACCTGTATATACAAACCTCCTTTCTTGCTTGGCTATTTCTTATTTCCTTGGATCACTGTTTAGTCCCCTCAATTTAACTATAAGATGCAGAAGAGAAGTACTGTATTCTAATAAGAACAGACTGGCCATAAAACACACTGAGTTTCTAAACAATTTTCTCAATGAATTTTGCTAATTGAAAACATAAGCAGACAGTGTTGATTCTTTCAATAATGTTTAAACACCTACTATGTGTCTAGCATTGTGCTAGATTCTAGGGACACAATAATGTTCAAAATAATTTAGAGGCACATATAATTTATACAAAGAACCTTTTAACTTGCAATGAAAAGTACATTAGAGACCACTGAGTCCAGTCCACTCATTTTGCAGTGGAGGAAGTATCCTGCCTAAACTCACACAACTATTTAGTACCAATGGTAAGACAGAAGAGGTTTCTCATCCAGGGTCTCTCTTCTACCTATATCACCAATTCAAAAAGCTTTTAAGTAATAAAACAGATTAAATACTATTTTGATTTGAGACTAATACAGCTCAACAGCTTAAAACAATATTAATCGATACATGAACACAGAGGCTTGACACTGCATTTTCAGAAAGGAAAGGAGTGACATAAAACAAACCTAAAGGGAACAAAATAACCAGAGACCCAGCAGTGGGAGCTGAGCTTCATCTCAGTCAGCAGATGACATCTATTTGCACTCGTTAGCACTGCCTGGCATGTGCTATACCACCCCCTTGGGTAATTTACATTTTTTTAAAGCATGTATTTCTAAATTTAGGAAGTTAGGATAATCAGGGTGGAAAAGCCCATCTGTTTGACGTTCACTCCAGCTGCTGCAGATTCTGAAATTAAATTTGAGTATTTTCTCCTATTTCATCTTAGTCAAGAAGATGAGGACATGACAGAAGCATAAAAGTGGCTAAGAGTAGAGGACCCGATATGCATTTTATTTGCTGCACACAACACCTCCATTGTGCTTAAATAACCCTGCCACAATTAAACAAGCACATTTGTGCACACTCATGGTACACGTATATTTTTCTTTTACTTTTTCTTTTTTTTTTTTTTTGCGGTACTGAGGGTTGAACCCAGGGCCCCATGCTTGCATGCTCTCTAAGTGCTGGACCACTGAGCTGCACCCTCAGCCCATTTTTTTTTTTTTTTTTTTTTTACTTTCTGAGACAAGGTCTCGCTAAATTACACAGATTGCCTCTGGTCTCGAACTTGCACCCAGCATGTATATTTTTCTTATGTAAATTTTTTGTTGAGGTGGGATGACAGAGACAGGCCCTAGGAAGATATGATGTTTGACCCTAATGAGGTTAAAATTAGTTTAAAAAAGACAGAAAAAGTAACTGAAATATCACTTGTTCTCATTTCATTCTTTTTTCTTTTCTTTAAAGAACATTAACCTGAATTCTGCTCCAAATTTTGCCACTTACACACTGTGTGGTTTTTAAAAAGGTCACTTTACTTCTCTAGTTTTTTTATTACATGCCATACAAGAACAAAGGTAGGAGGGGTGGGCAGGAGGAGGTGAGCATAGAAGAGAAAGGAAAAGACCAAAGGTATTACTGAATCTACCATTCTGTGACTATATTACAGCTACCTAAATTTCCACAAGGAAGCTTATATACATGGAAGAAATCTTCCCCCTCTGGTTTGAAATTATGAGCATTAAAGCCAGAGGTGAATCAATAAATATATATTTATAGACCTTTTTAATGCCTTGAAAGTATATGAGTCATATACATTATAAGCTAAATGTATATTTAGTAAATACTGATACAACTTAGAAAAAATTTTTTAAATAAACATAATTCAAATTGAACAATTTTATATTCCCAATGTATAAAACTAAGCTAAAGAGAAAGAAAAACAAACATTACCAAGAACGATATTTATTACTGCTGATAAACATCAAATGTGATTGTTGATAAAGCCACCCCAAAAAAAGTATAATAAGACAGAGGAACATTTTTTGGGTCCACAAACTTTTCCTGAATATCTTCCCTGTCAAAGGCATTGTGGTACAGCCCTGAGTGATAACTGTCTCAAAATGATTAAAGTGTTTATTAGTACTCATGGCAATAAGGAGTCATTTAATTAGAAATGAATGCAACACAATTACAAGGGTATCAGAGACAGAAACTCTGGAACCAACAGGGTTCTGTCACTTCTCTGTCACAAGGGATCTATGATGTACCGGGAGGACATAAACAAAAATCTAAAGGATATAAAAGTTTGAAAAATCAAATATATATACATATAAAGTATATATTTATATGTTATATATAAACATATTGTTGTTGCTATTGTTAGGTGACATCAAGTTGGGTCTGACTTAAAGCGTACCTCATAGGGTTTTCAATGGCTGTTTTGGGAATGTTCCTGGAGTGGATTGTCATGTCCTTCTCCCATTTTGCAGTGCTAGGGAATCTAACCCAAGGATTCAGGGTGTAGAGTGACACTCTATGAACTTAGCAAACACCCCCCCCATATAAACATATTCAATGTATTATATATAAACATATATACATATACACCATATGTTCATGACTCTAATCTGCACCCTTTCAAGGGTTTTAGAGAGCTACAAAATCAGATGTGGATTAGAATCATGTGCAGGCTGGATCATGGTTGAGAAAGCTCTCGAGAGCTCTCAAGCAAATTCAATCCACACACAATTCTAACATATATATTGAAGACAAAGCTCTGCCTGACTCACGTCATGGTATTTTCAGTTGCATCATATGCTTATGAAAGCTAGACACTGAATAAGGGAGATAGGAAAAGAATTAATGCTTTTGAATTATAGTGGTAGAGATGAATACTGAATATAACATGGACTGCCAAGAGATCATTCCTAGAAGTGTAGCCAGAGTGCTCCTTGGAGGCAAGGATGGCTAAACTGCATCTTAAGTATTTTGGACATGTTGTCAGCAGGGACCAATCCCTGGAGAAGGAAACCATGTTTGGGAGAGTGGCAGGTCAATGAAAAAAAAGGAACACCCTCAACTAGATGGATTGACACAGTGACCGCAACAATGGACTTAGACACATAGAAGATCATGTGCCTGGCACAGTGTTCAGAAGTGTTTCACCCTGTTGTACATTGGGTCACAATGAGTCAGACCTGACTTGACATTACCTAACAACAACATATATATCTTTACCATGACATAAGGACACTTAAGTGCCTAACATATTTTTTTCTGTATCACTTACATTATTCTTAACATACTTCTATTTTACAGTGAACAAACATTTTAAAAAGGAAAAATGTGAAGAAGACATTTTAGTGCTATCTCTTTTTTGACTGCCTTAGTAAAGGCAGTAGTTGTTAGTCTGGTTTCTGCCTCCTTGTGCTTCTGATATATATCCCCAAGTACCTAGTACAGATCTTAGCATAAAATAAATACTGAGTAAACATTTAGAGAATAAATAACCATTTTTTAAAAAAGTTGTTTTACAAAGCAAGGGCTCTGGAAAAGCAAGAATCAAAGACTCTCTTGCTATCCACCAGGTGCTTTAGGTCCATCTCTTCATGTAATCCAGCCACGCAGCAGGGCAGGAGTTACCTGTCTCACCGTCCACAAGAGGAAAAAGATTCAGAGACTAAATAGTGCCATGACCAAAGAGAAGAAGAAAACATGGGGCCATCTGGTCCACTGTGGAGAGCTGGGGTACAGGTATAAAACTCAGAAAGACAGAGAAAGGACACAATCATGCCAGCTGACACAGAAAAGGCTGAGCCAGGAAGCTTGGCCACAGGTAAGATACGGCACAGGAAAAGAAGAGCTACACGCACACAGAGGTGTAACTGGTTGGACCAGAGCCAGGTTAGAGGCACAGAGGGAGTCACACTAGGCAGCAGGATCCAGAGAAGTGTGGGATGTGTGCAAGCGCTCCAGAGTGAGGGTGTAGGCGCTCTGGAAGCTGGGGAAATCACAGTAGTGTGTGTCTTATGTGTAAAAGTTCTCAAAGTAAGAACTGCCTTGTTGTTGTTAAGTGCTGTCGAGTCGGTATCAGACTCATAGTGACCCTCTGTACAACAGGGGAAACACTATTGTCAGTGCTTCTCTGCTGTTCTTAGGGTTTTCAATGGCAGATTGATTTTTGGGAGGGGGTTGCCAGGTCCTTCTCCCAACCTACAGCTTCTGGTGTTCCCAGGCGGTCTCCCATCCAGGTACTAACCAGGCCCGACCCTGCTTAGCTTTCAAGATCTGGCGGGATCGGATGCCACAGGGCTACAGCTGCAGGCACAAGAACTGCCTAGAAATATGTTAAGACCAGCAAATAGCTGCATGAGCTCTGCTGACAAAGATGATGGTCATTTATGGTAACTTATTAGTCAAGCTGTCATTCTTAAGTCTTTTTAAAATCATCTTTAGATATCTAGAAAGAAAAGCCAATTTTCTCAAAAGGAAGAGGACATTGTAATATAGAACTACTGAGTACACAAGAAAATGTTTAGAATGCTGAAACAAATAGCTCAATGTGTATAGATTGTATGCATAAAAGAGCCTCAAATGAGTTACCAGAGCCATCAAAAGAGAATTAATTTTGAGGAAACAAAAGAAAAATGATACCATTAGGGGTATTTTCCAAAAAGCTGAGATAAACACGGCACCCAAATTTAACTCACATTACTTCCCAACAGGAACCAGCAATGCTCCTTTCCACATGACCATTTCTAACATTGTTCCTTACTCCCTTCCCTCCTAGTGTACACAGGCTCCTCTGAACCAGTATAAATTCCACGCAGACCCACTTGTAAATATAGTAATTTTTTAAAAATTCTCCTTTGAATTTGATAACATAAATCCTCTAGCACTTCTATTTGATACAAATGGATAAAATTTTAAACACTCTTATGGCCAGTGCTGTATTACCCAACAGGCACACCAGACAGACACATAAGTACCAGCGACGTGGGGATGGAGGTGGGGAGAGAAGTAGTCCTCTTCAGAGAAAAACTCAGAACTGTACTGGACTTACTTTAACTGTAGAGTTTTGTGTTTTGAGTTTCACAGTGCTTAAGGTTCAATGCTTTTTTTTAATTTCTAGGGTCCTAAAAGTCTACAAGGCCAGTCAGAGCCCCTATAAATATTTCCCAAATTCTCGTCTAGTTATTCCCTAGAATGGAAATAAAACCATCACTAAGTCAAATAGAGATTAGAAGAGAAAATGTAACCCATTTACTAATGTCTGAGTCTGGCACAATGCTGGCACTTTACACACTGTCTTATTTACTCTTCCAGGCACTTAACTCCAGGTACTGAAATTCACTCTACTCTCTAAGTGCACCATCAACTTCCTCACTTGGATATAGGACTAATGCTCATATATCTCACAGGCTTGTTTTAAGGATTAATGAGTAAATACATATAAAATGCCTGGATAATGCATGACATGTGGTGGGTCCCCAATAACTTGACATCCAGGCTGGAAACTTGACACTAAAAGCAGAAGATATGTGTGCAACTTAGAGAAACATGTGGAGGTAGTGGTGGCAGCAGAACTGAAGCTGATCAGAGCTGGCACTGCATGCAGGATGACTTGGCTGGCCACCCTTTGGCATATGTGCCCAGAGCCTATTCAGCTACAGTGTTCCAAGCTGTTTAACCACATTCAGTTCACTGTGGGCACCCCAGTATCAGAAAAGCCTGCCAAATCCAAGTATTTAAAAAAGCACTCCAAGTGATCAAGCGAATAAAGAGGCTTTTCTTGAAAGAAAAGATCATTTATTGAGATTCAATAAAGCACTATAGTTTGGTTCTTGCAATTGCTACACACTTGCTGCCATGTTGGTATATCAGCTTAAATTAAAAACTAAGACAGAGCTCAAGATTGGTGCATCTGGCTAGATGAGGACTCTAGATTCCACAGGAGTGGTCATGCATCTAAATCCAAGAGGGCAGCAATATATAAATGTACATTCCTTTTTAAATAAATACAAATATGCAAAGAAGCAGAGTCTATTCTCTTTCAAGCTGATCAGATCTTCTTACCACCTCTCACACCACCCTTCCCTGACAATCCACCCCCATACCAGATAGGGGCCAGGAATCAGGAGGGTAACTAAATTCAGTCCAATCTGGTCATCTCATGCTGATCCAATCTGAACAGCCTCTTTAACCTTATCAATGTTTCTTTTGGATGGCTGAGATAAATACTCTTTCAGATTTCTTTCCTCTGCCCCGCTTTACTTCAAGACCGTATATCTTACTACATGAAAGAGATTGTTCTCAAACCACTCCAAGCCAGAGGAGAAAAGAGCTTGCCATTTTATCCACTCAAAGTTCTCTGGTTCATCACTGGCCTCTGCTATAAAATATCCTGACAAGCTACTCTCAGATGAGGAACTAGCTGTTTTCTTTCCACTGTTGTTACTGAATAGGAATAGTGGTAGTCATGTACAGGCTCCCTCCTTTGTACTATGGTCCTGGCCATTCATCTCTGACCGCTACAGACTGAATGTCTGTGTCCCCCAGAAGTCATATGTTGAAACTTACCCCCCAGTGTGGTGGCATGTGGAAGTGGACCTGTTGGGAGGTGTTTAGGTCTTGACAGTGAAGCTCTCATGAATGCGATTGTTGTTGTTGTTAGGTGCCATCGAGTCGGTATCCGACTAATAGCGACCCTATGTCACTATGCAACAAGCAAAACACTTTGTCAGTGCTTCTTTGCTGTTCATAGGGTTTTCAATGGCGGATTGAATTTTTGAGAGCAGGTTGCCAGGTCCCTCTCCCAAGCCTACAGTATCTGGTGTCCCCAGGCAATCTCCCATCCAAGTACTAACCAGGCCCGGCCCTGCTTAGCTTCCGAGATCTGTCAGGATCGGATGCTACAGTGCTACGGCTGCAGGCATGAATGGGATTAGTGCCCTTATAAAAGAAGTCTCGGAGTTCCTTTGCCCCTTCCATCACCTGAGGACACACAAAGAAGTTGACTGTCTAAAAAGTAGGAAACACACCCTCACTAGACAGAGAAGCTACTAGTGCCTTGATCTTGGACTTCTCAGCCCCCAAAACTATGAGAAACAGATATCTGTTGTCTATAAGCCCATTATGTTTATGACATTCTGTTACAGTAGCACAGAATAAGACTCTGATCTTCAAATCCCCATACATATCCACTTCCTCCTTCTAACCTTAGGCCTCTATCAGCCCCTCACCAGGATACACAAGCATTACTAGGTCTCTTACTTCAGGTGGATCCTGAGGAACAGAGGACTGCCTCAGACTCTGCCTGCTTCCTGTCACTGTCTCCATACCATCACTCTTGTCCATGCTGAAAGTGGCCAGCTACACTGCTTGCAGAACTCCAGAAACAACCCCACCCCAGAGAATCTAATTGCATGGCTGGAACAAGAACGAGCACTGAACAAGAGAAAGTACTTCAATTACACCATTAATGCCATGCATTACATCATGATGAGCTGAATCATGTTTGCCTTTTAGACTAAACCAAGGAAGTTAGTCTCGACTTAAAAACTGCTCCCTTGGCTGAGATAAAGACCACATGGCAGTGTACAAGCTTATTAATTGTGATGGTTAATCTTGATGATACACTTGATTGGACTGAGAAACATCTATGAAATTAACATAGCACACCCCTGGATGTATCATGAGGGCATCTTCAGAGCCAGTTATATCATGAGGTCTTTGACCTAATGAATGGTTTAATCCACTGATGGATTAAAAATGTGAATAGGCTATTGTAAAGTGGTGGAACTGTGGAAAGTAGGGCCTGGTTGGAGGAAGGAGGTAGTTGGGCGCATGTCCTTGGGGGCTATATCTCACCCTGGCCCTTTCTGTTATTGCTCCACTCTGCTTGCTAGCCAGCATGATGTGAGGTGCTGTGCTCTACCGTGCCCTTCCTACTGTGATGAACTGAAACCATAAGCTAAATCTTCCCTCCCTTAAGTTGTTTCTGTCAGGTATTTGGTCACAGCAATGAAAAAACTAGCACATTAACTGTCTAGTTTCATCATCTTCTACCTGAAATTTTAACTATAACATATCTATTTTATCTTATGATCTTAACAAGTACTCTAAATTACTCCTTTTCTGATTTACATAAATCTTCAAATTATAACTATGGTTACAATTCTAACAGCAAATATACATATATAAAACTCCTTAAAACAAAGTACCACACTATCTCTGCATAAACCACAGTGCTGTATGTAAACAGGATCTCAATTATGTGTTGATAAATGAAAGAATATACTTCAAAAAATTGATGAGACATTTGCCTAGGAAAAGTAAAAATGTCAAATACATACATTAAATTTGGCATTAAATTTCTGTGAATTCCCTGAAAGCTATATTTGGGTCAAAAATTAAAATCTCCTGTACAAAAAAAAATAAGCAGTGGTGTTATGATGCAAAGGACCTAATAATATAAAGGCTATTCACAACTAAAATGATTATTTTAAAAGAAAATACTACACAATGGAGAAGCTAAGATTAAGAGGGAGATAACAATCAGAAGAGAGAGAGAGAGAGAGAGAGCAGAAGATTGTGAAAAAGGAATAAATAATGAATACTTTAAGAATAAAATCAGATTTCATAGAATTCTGTTTAAGCTATATGTGTTCTTTGGGAGATGAGTCTTCAAGACTTGACCCTTTTTTTTTAATGTGGTACTTGAACATTGAATCCACAGCCTCATACATGCTTTGTAAGCACTCTGTCACTGAGCTGTACTCCCAGTCCCATTTTTTATTTTTTATCTTGAGACAGGGTCTCCATAACTTAGGCTGCCCCTTGCCTCAAACTTGCAATCCTCCTGCCTCTGACTCCTGAGTTGCTAGGGCTACTGGCATGAGCCCCCACACCGAGAGAGGCTTGACAATTATTAGTAAGAATTTATTGATCACTCACTCCATGTATGGTACTATACTAGATCCTGAAAGGAAAACAAAGTATAAGTCCATATCAAAGAACTTATCTAACCAAAAGACTACACAGAAATGTAAATAGGTAAACCACTACCAAAAAAAGTTTAGTCCTTGACCCTCAACAATCTTTGCATGCAAAAAATAATCAACTCCAGGTGAACTGCAGGCCAAAATATGAAACACAAAACAGTATCACTAACAGAATTTAAGAGTATCTTCATAACATTGGAATAGACAATGAATCCCCAGCCAAGACACATACACACACATACAAAAGTAAAATTTTTTTTAATTATTTAAAAATTATTAAAAATTTTAAAATTCCATTCTTTAAAAACATCAAAATAAGAGAAGGAAAAATTCAAGTCACAGAGTAAGAGATTTTGCAAAACATGTAACCAACAAAGTGCCAGTACTGAACAAACATTTTTTAAAACCTATGCAAATGAGGGGGAAGGGCACAGACTCCTTAATTTTAAAAACTGACAATAAAATCTTAAGTGTCCATTCACAGATCAACAGATAAACAAAATGCAGCATACATATACAATATGTTATTCACCCATAAAAAGGAATGGAAGTCTGAAACATGCTACAACATTAATGAAGCTTGATAATATCATGCTAAATGAAATAAGCCAGGCACACACAAAAAAAGCATTGTATGATTCCACTTATATGAAGGTCCTAGAATACATAAATTCATAGAGACAAGAAGTAGATTATGTGTTACCAAGAACCAGAGAAAGGTAGAAATTCGGAGTTATTGCTTAATGGTTATAGAGTATCTATGTGGGATGATGAATAAATTTTGGAAACAGACAATGGTAGTAGTTGTACAATATTGTGAGTGTTCTTTATGTCACTGAATTGTACACTTAAAAATAGTTAAATCCAGGTGTGGTGGCACACACCTGTAATCCCAGCACTCGGGAGGCTGAGGCAGGAGAATCATGAGTTTAAGGTCAGTTTAGGTTACATAGCAAGTTTAGGCCAACCTGGGCTATATACTAAGATCTTGTCTCAAAAAAAAAAAAAAGGGAAATGCAAATTAAAACAACTCTGAGATTTCACCTTACACCAGTAAGAATGGCCAAGATCAATAAAACAACAACAAATGCTGGGGAGGTTGCAGTGAAAAAGGAACACTATTACATTGTTGGTGGAGCTGTAAATTGGTCCAGCCACTGTGGAAATCAATATGGAGATATCTTAAAAAACTGAAAATAGATCTACCGTATGACCCAGCTATAACACTATTGGGAATTTACCCAAAGGAAGATGGGTCATCATACCACCAAGACACCTGCATCTCCATGTTCAATGCTGCACTTTTCACAATAGCAAGGATATGGAATCAACCAAAGTGTCCTTCAACAGAAGAATGGATAATAAAACTAGGGTACATATACACGATGGAATACTACTCAGCAATCAAGAAAAATGAAATAAGGTCATTCGCAGCAAAATGGATGGAATTAGAGAAAATTATTTTAAGTGAACGAACCCAAGCTCAGAAAGAGAAACACCACATGTTCTCACTCATATGTGGGAGTTGAATCAAAATTATAAGGAGGAAACATCCTATTCAAAGGTCGGATCAAAATAAAACGGGGGGAAAAAAAAGCTAAGAATGGTGTCAATATAAATGGTCTAGAAAATGCATGCGATTGTTCTGACAAGATAATAACAAGGTTCGCTACAGGAAAAACTTCTATCTTAAACAGAACTGGAACTCAAGTACATATATATTACCAAGTAAATGATAGAGAAGACTTAGATGGGGAGGAAGCATACAAGAGGGTAAGGGGGCACCTATATGAATAATGTACATCAAAATGCCACAATGAAAAGCATGTCAGAATGAATCACATTAAGGTGTACATTAAAAATGTCCAGTAAAAAAACTCAACAAAATAGTTAAAATAGTTATGCTACACATATTTAACAGTTTTTTAAATTAATTAATAATGTAAAATACCATAAACCATTGGCTTGTATGTTTTAAATGAGTGAATTAGATGATATATGAATTCTATCTCAATAAAGCTGTCAAAAAAAAAAACTGGCAAAAGACGAGACAATTCACAAAAAGGGGGATACCTAAATGGCCAGTAAAAACAAAGGAGGGAAACTTCATTGGTCATCAGAGAAATACAACATGCCTTCGTACATACATACCTACAAATAAGATACCATTATGGACCCATCAGAATGGCTAAAGTACAACACAGCAGACGGTTGGTAACTAGTGTTCACAAGGATTTAGAGGAACTCTCATAAACTCTTATACACTGCTAGTGAGAGTAAAGATCAGCACAATCACTTGAGGTAAAGAACAGAACCTACTAAAGTTGAATATATGTAATTTATTTCTTAGGTATATAACCAACAGAAATGCACTGATTGAGCCTGCTACACTGTTCATGCTGGAGGTTGCATGCTATAGCAGACAAAACTTGGGATGTGGAAGGGGTGGGATGAGGTGAAAGGGGGGGGCTAAGGGAAGGGGCAGGTAGGGCCAATCTCAAAGAGGGCCCACATAACCAGGGCAACCCTGCACACACTGCCAGAGGCTCCTGGCCACTTGCTTGTCTCCGAAAAGTTAAATTTCAGCCAAGACAAGCCACAAAAGCTGACATCTCCTGAAGACGTGGTGTTAGAATTATAGCGTTTGTGTTGTGCACTAAAATAGAATACAAATATTTATGACAATAATACTGCTGCCCTGCTATCAAATAGGAAATTAATTTTACCACTGGATTAAAAATACTTATGAAGAAATGACTTCAAGATCTTCAATCTCAGGGTTCTGACAGAAAAGTAATGAAATTTGGTTTATCCTTTAACTCAGATTCTAAGAAGTATAAAAGAACATTTTGGTTTTCTTCCAGAAATATGATTTTCAATATGATTTTCCTTTGGCTTGGGATCATATAGGTATAGAATAATCAAAGATGACTGTGTTAGTTTTTCATCACTCACAAATACATGAAGAACAACTTAAGGAGGAAAGATTTATTTTGGCTCACAGATTCAGAAGTTTTAGTCTATGGTCAGCTTCTCCATTGCTGTGTGCTTGTGGTGAGGCAGTATAGCATTTCATTGTATGCATAAACCATGATGTCAATCTATCTGTCCTGCTAATAGGCATTTGGGTTGTTTTCAGTTTGGTTCTATAATGAGGAATGCTCATCAACACTCCTTATGTATCTTTTAACACATATTAGAATGTTCCTTTTTTTTTTTTGTAATTCACCATTTTAACAGATTAAAAGACAAAACACATCATAATTTCAATAGATTTTACCGAAAAAATTGACAAAATCCAAGGACCCTATTAAAATTTCCAGTAAACCATGAAAAGAAAGCTTGTATTCAGACTGATAAAAGACACCTACACAAACACAATAGTTGCATTAACAATAAAACAAACATTAACATAAATGAAGTAGAAGGACAAGCGAAGGTTTTACACATTTTAAGCTAAACATCTGAAAGCTGAATTAGATCACTTGCTGCAAGTGAGAAAAACAATGAAAAGGACTGGGGATAAGGCTCCAGTAACCTCCACTCCAGTCACAGAAAGCTGGTGCGTCAACTTCCACTGCACCAAGAGAATCTGAGCAGAGAACTCAAGAGGAAGTGCTAACGACTGCAAATTATTTTTGTGTTCATGGACTTCATCATCATCAGTTTATAGAATATTTGTTAGACATTGAAAGAGTAAGCAGATTTGATTTATTTTAATGCAGGCAGATGGTTTGGTCATAGAAATTGTGAAGAGATTTACTGAGCGGCTTCATCAGATCAAGGACATTATGGAATTAAAGGGCTCTAAGAGACATTACTCGGCCAGCTCTCTGTAGCTCAGAACATTATACATTTTCATTAATGAGAAACACAACTCAACCTTCTGAACTCAAAACAACCAAAGGGAAAGGAGCATACAACTAATTTGTTCAAAAAAAAGTGCAAATGTTAAGATTGAAAGTAGCAATACAGATTGATCAACAAATGACTAAAGCATGTCCTACCCTGAGGACAGTGACACCACAAATTAAGAAAAATGAACAGTCACAATTCTGGAAAATATTTTCAGGAAAGTGAATTATGTTTAAGTTTCTGTAACTGTTTTGGACTACACTCAAAAACCATCTCTTATCAATGTGCCTCAGTTTCAGGAAAAATTTAATTATTTGAAAAAAAAGATTCTATTTAAGAACATACCATTGTAGGCAATGTGTTTATAAATCTCAGATTTTAGTCCTGTCAACATGACTAACTCTGCCGGGCACTGTGGCACACATCTGTACTCTCAGGGGCTCAGGAGACAGAGGCAAGATGATCACAGGCTTGAGGCCAGAAGCAGCCTTTGTAACTTAGGGAGACTTGTCTCAAGATAAAAATAAATAAATAAATTTAAAAGGGGGACTCTGGGTGCAGTCCATTGGTAGAGCACTTGCCAGTATGTGCAAGGTCCGGGGATCAACCCCTAAACACTGCAAAAAATAAAATAAAATATAATTAATTAATTAATTAATTAAAATGGAAAATAAAAACATAACTATGACCACCTGGCTTTGTATAAAATCATCCTCTTTCATAAAAATGCAAAGAGAACAACATGTGGGAAACAATACCAATGGCATAAAACCTATCCATGATGTAAAAACAGAATTAAGTCATGCCCTAACCATTCCCCCAAAACTTGTAGTTTAAGTATAATAATTTCCCTGACTAAAACTCGCAGTTTTTTAATGTTCATGGGGCTTTCTTTTTTAATAATAGTATGAATAAAAAGTTTATAATGGTCATGTACGGTAAAGAGATAAAATTTGACCCCTATGTGTAGTTTGTTCTTGTTATTAAGTGCCTAGTTTAGACAAAAAAAATTCATTATCAGAGAAAAGTAAAGAAAGATCATAGACTCAAGTATAAGGGTCAGATTCAGTGATTGTGGTAAAAAGATGTCTACAATATTTATAGCCTCTTTTGAATAACCCTTTCCTGAAATGCAGGCTCTGTCAATGATATAAAGGATTTAAGAGAAAAAAGAGCTACAAACATAAATTTACACCAAAATAAGCAGAAATCAATTTTAAAATAAAATTTTAAAATAGGATTACATCTTTTTATATTCTTCTACAAGAGATGAAGATGGTTTTAATTCCAGGGATATGAAGTACATAATGTCTTACATTGATGGAAGGAGGGAGAGAGGAAAGTCAAGTAAGAGGAAAGGAGAGGAAAGCCAAATATTCTAGGGAAAATTATGTGTTAAAACCAGCCACATAATATCTCCAGCTGATTTTACTACCAACATCTTCACTACTAGGGACCATGTTAGAGAATTCCAAAACTATGGAGCTAAAAAGAACAGATTACCTAACTCCCTCAGTTTGCAAATGACTGCAGGCCTGAGAATGATTACATGCCCTATGTTGCATCTCCAGTGGTCCACTCTAAACAGACCTCTTACCTCATTACTTAAATGGAGGCTCATCAATCCTTATAGTAATAACTGTCACTAAGCATTTGTCATATGCCAGGCACTACTTTACACCCTTCAGAAACAACAGGTTTTATTTAACTTAGTTTTTATCTACATAAGAAAAAGTCCATCTCCACTTTACAAGGTAAACTTAAGCTTGGAGCATTATATAACATTCCTAAAGTCATTGGGCAAAGAAATGACAAGTCAGGAATTCAAAGCCAACATGTCTGATTATAAAAGGCCCATGAGCTTTTATACAATGCTGCCTCCCCCAAAATGTTAAATGCATACACCTAAATAATTTTACTTGTGGCAAGCTGAACTACAGAAATACCTATACAAATGCCTAAGTTATATCCACACAGATACACCACTGATATCAAAAAAGTAGAGACAAAATAAATGTCTGACAATGGGAAATAGCTAAATAAATTATGGCGTATACTTGCTATGAAATACTAAACTAGTATTAAAAACAATGAAATACATCCATCTAATAGATGTGCTAAGAGTTACTGTTATTTTTTAAAATATTGTAGGAGCCAGGTGCAGAGACACGTGCCTATAATTCTAGCAACTCGGGAGGCAGAGGCAGGAGGATCGCAGGTTTGAGACCAGAGGCCACCTGCATAACTTAGCACGACCTTGTCTCATGATAAAAAATAAAAAGTGGGCCACAAATGCAGCTCAGTGGCAGAGTATTTGTAAAGTATGTGCAAGGTCCTAGGTTCAACTCTCAAGTACCACAATAAATAAATAAATAAATAAATAAATAAACAAACAAACAAACAAATAAGAAAACACTACAGAACAATATTTATGTCATGGGTTAATTTTAAAAAGAAATGCATGTACATGCAGATTGTGTTGCAATTATAAAACCAGAGTATGTAGTGGGTGGAATGAGGTATGAGTCATTTCTTATACACTTCAGCATTATTTTAGTTTTTACACAGCGGATATGTTACTTTTGATATTTAAAAATTATAATACAAAAACAAAGTTTTAAATAAATATATTATTTGCTTTAAAATAATACATGCATTTTCCACCATAGGGTTGCTATTAGTCAGACCCAACTCAACAGCACCTAACAAGAACAACAATATCACAGAATAATTATATGGTTATGTAAGAAGAGGAGGAAAAAGAGGAGGAAGAGGAGGAAGAAGAGGAGGAGGAGGAGGAGGAAATCACAGAATAATTATAGGTTAGGTAAGAGGACAAGGAGGAAAAATAAGAGGAGGAAGAAGAGAAGGAGGAGGAGTATCACTATCATCATCATCATCTAACTCACATTACCATACACCAGCATTTCAAGTATAGTCAGTGGACTGGGCCCCACAGCACATGGCTGTAATCCCAGCGACTTGGGAAGCTGAAGCAGGAACAGCACAGGTTTAAGGTCAAAGGCAGCCTGCACAACATAGTGAGACCCTGTTTCAAAATAAGAAAGAAAGAAAAAAAAAAAGAAAAAAACTAGATGTACAGCTCAGTGGTAGAGCACTTCCCTAGCATAAAACTCTGGGTCTGATCCCCAGCAAGGAAAAAAATAAATAAATAAATCAACCATAATCAATAGGACTGTGAGGGTTCCAGAAAGTCTGTAGGGTGAAAACTAATTTCATTAATATAGAAAAGTACGATTTCCCTCCTTACTGGGTTGACATTTGCACCAAAGGTTCAGAAGCAGTGGTAGGTAAAACTGCTAGCACTTTATCACAGGTCAAAACCTTGGTTCTAAACTATACTAGTAGTCATTTCATTCCTCACCATTATACACTTAAAAAAGAAAATCCAGTTTCTCTAAAGAATGTCTTTGATGAAGCAATAATTCTACTAAATCTTGACTTTTTATAATATTCTGTGTCATAGAATGTGTAGCATAAATCATAAATCACATATGTCACTTACAAAAGCAAAGTAGCTGTCCCAAAGAAAAACACTAGTACAATCACATGAGCTCAGAACTGAAAGAACTCATCCTTGCTTTCATAGATCTGTGTGCTGACTGGAAAAAACAACACACAGACATGCAATGGTTGTTCAGACTTATGGATCTGGCAAACATTTTCCCAAAACTGAACAGAGTGAAACTATCATTTCAAGTTATTTGTTGCTGATGATATAAAACTGGAACAAATATTAAAATTTCGGAAAATTTGTATCTGGCATGTGAGCTTCACAGCTTGACAATATTGGAAGACTGTTCTGACGAAATCAGTGGTGGTATTAACAAATGTAATTTTGTCATATTATATAATGTATCAACATTTATAAGATCTGCATAACACACTGAGTATTTACCAATAATTAATGTGTAATGTTACAAAAATGCATGAGTAAAGATCCACTCAAGTGCAAGATAAATCAATGGGTTTTAATATAATAAGTAAAAAATACTTATTGACATGTTTTCCAATACCACATTACAACCAATCTTTAAGAAACTCTCACGTATCACATTTTGACAGAATATCAAGGAAGAATATCTAATATTATTTGAAAATGGTATCAAAGGACTACATATCTCTACATATCTGTGTGAGATCAAATATGTTTCATATATTTTGACAAAACCAAGACAATAAGTGGGATGCAGAAGCAAATAGAACAGAGTTGTTTCCTAATGAGCCAGACATTAAAGAGATTTCCAAAAATGTTAAACAGTGATAATGTTATTATTTGATTTTATTAAAAAATTGACTTGTCGACCTAGCAGAGAAGGGACAATTTGGGGAATGCAAGAGAAGGAGGGAGAGATCTAGCAAAGAGAGGAAATCCTGGGAGAGAAGAGGGGGATGAGGAGGAACAAAAAGGAATGAGGAATGGGGGAGGGGTGACCTCAAGGTGAACAGCCCAACTTTAGTAGTCCTGGAAATAATTATAATAACACCAATAATACCAAAGGATGGTATTATTATAGAGGGCCTAGAAAATTCATGTAATAGTACTGACAATGTAAAAAGAAAAGTTCACTACAGAAAAAGTTTCTCTCTTAAACATAATTGGAACCCAAGGATATACAGAAAAATATTACCATAAAAAGACAAGCATATGGAAGAGAAGTCTTTGGTGGAGGGGGGAGAGGAAGTGCACAAGAAAGTAAGGGGGAACTTATCTGTGTAATGTACAACAAAATGCATATATGGAAATGTCACAATGAAAAGCATGTCAGAATGAATCATATTAAGGTGTACATTAAAAATTTCCAATAAAAAGTTGACTTGTCATAAAAACATATTATTTATGGCTGGGATGTAGCTCAGAAGTAGAGCACTTATCTAGCATGTGCAAGGCTGTAGGTTGGCTCCCCAGCACCACGCACACACACACACACACAGACACACACACACACACACACACACACACACACACACACACAAATAAAAATATATGCACATACATATTTATGTTGACATTTAATGGATTTCTTGGTTTTAAGTGGATTTTTTAAGTTTTTTCACTTTTTATCTCTAACATAGTGAAATAAAAGCCACAATCTACATAAACAAAAACCCTAATAATCTTTAAGGCCAGAAGTTTGAGAATCTTTGCAATGCACTGTTAACAACATTTCCACATGCTCTGCATGCTGTTTTAAGTCTTAGCCAACAAAAGCTAGTGTGGCAATCTGTATTGACACATGGGTAATATGTATAGATGAACTATACTACAAGTTTTCTTAACCAATGAAAGACTAAAACCCTAGCCTCATAAATATGTTAACATCAAAAGAAATGATGTTTATTACACTGCAGCCTTTGTTTTTCCCATGTATTTTGTGTTTTGGCATATGATCTTGACCTATTGGGACTGACAGAAGTTTTATAACTGACAGTAATAAACTTGCCCCAAAGAAACAAAGAATAATCTTTATGATCATTGTCTGATGTTTGTTGTGATTTAAGCCATCTCAAGCACCTGGATGAGAATTCAGTTATGAGTAGTAGGTGACTTTTGACATTTTGAAAGCATAAACAACACTACAGACTGAGACAGTGGTCCATTAGAGTGTGAGTCATAGCTGTCGCAACCTATGAATGAGAATATGCAGACTGCAGGAGGAGAGAAAGCAATGGGAAGGAGGATATAATCCCCCCTGCCAACCTGGGGCTAATTTAATTAATGCTCCTTTTTTAAAAAAATTATCTCCAGAACTTTGCAGGCAATGATACGTGGAGGGAAAGGAAGGGTCTAGATTATAAAAGGTGTTATTTTAACTAATTTTCTCTGTTTTTGGAAGACTAGTTCTAACATACAGGCCTCAAGACTAAGAATATACCAGACATGGAAATGGGAAACTTCAAGATTCACAATGAACTACCAAAAGTATGAGATCATTCTTTACTATACAAAGCAAAACCTTCAGAGTCCATTAGGGAAAAATATTGCAAAAATGGATAGCTTCAAAGTTTTAGGACTACAGGAACCCTAAGAATCAATGTTAAGAGGTCTGTAAGTATTACAATTTTAAAATAACTTCCAAATAAGTCATAATTTTAAAAAAAAAACTATGAAAATAAATCTCTATCACCTCTTTCACAAAACAAATACCAAAGTTTAGTACGGCTGTGGCTGACAGAGCCACACCAGTCCTTAAAGGAAATTTCAACAAAAATTCTATTTTTCTTTTAAAAAGAAAAATAACATTCTTTCCAAGTATTCCAAGCACAAAAGAGTATCACTTATATTACTAAACATTTGCTCACACATGGGGAAAATGTACAACAAGTTAACATCACAGAGCCAGGAGTGGTCTATAATCCTAGCACTGGGGAAGCTGAGGCAGAAGGATCATGAGTTCTAGGCCAGCCTGGTCTACGTAGCAAGAGAAAGAAAGGAAAGAAGGGAGGGTGAAAGAAAGGACAAAAGGGATGAAGGGAGGGAAGGAAGAAAGGACAAAGAGGGAGAAAAAGAAAGGTAATGGAGGGAGAAATGAAGAGAAGAGAAAAGAGAAAAATAAAATAGAAAAGAAAAAAGACAAACTTCATAGAACAAAGGACCCCTAATAGCATATAACTACAGCCACACTCCCATACACCCCCACCAATGCCCAGCTTCTAAGATGATTTCTGGGTCTGGGGCAAGATTGAAAGACAGGGAAACTTGGGGTACATGGAAAGGGAAAGAGCTTTTATCCCGTTGGAATCTCATCAGCTGAGAATCAAGAACTTTGACACAACTGCAAAGAAAACTGCTGTGAGGACTGCCTGCGCAGAGACACTGGGAGACAGTTTAATAAAAATGTTAAAATAGCAATAAGAGTAAAATACAAGAATCCTCTGAGTTTAACCTAATCTTACAAATGGAATAGGAGCCATATTTACAGTCAGAATATGCCCAAACAACTCCCTTTTGACACCTTTCTGTAAACCTGCCTTAGTGACGCCTCCCTAAACCCACCTTGTAAAGCCAGGTATATAAATGTGTATGTGTATATATCTCAATTGTAAAGACATCTTCTCTTAAAAGGTCCACATTTATATCTTGAATGTGTACTATTAAACTAGCTTTGTTTCATTCTCTGACTCCTCCTGAAATTGTTTTCTGTGAGAAGGTCAAGGATCCAGCTTAACTTAAGTAGAGGTCCAAACTAGGGGAACTCCTCAAGTTAAGAAGCAACACTTTGCAGTATCTCTGCCGCACTGCCACTGGCAGGTCTGTCTGGTTGGCTCCAGTTTGGTTGGCTGTTGTTGTTTTTATTAAACAGTTAAAATAGGTACAGCTAAATAACTGGGAAAAGCTAAGAATATTTAGATTTACTACCTTAGCCAAATATGATACTGCCAACAGAATAATATGACATCCTCCAAAATGGAAGGAGAATTCAGAGGGAAAAAATGAGAAAAGAATCAATATTAATGAGAGTACAGAAGAGAAAGATTTTATGTGAGCAAATGCTGTGAACAATGAGACTTTGGGCAGGGGTGAGGAAAGACATTCTCTAAATTAGGATCTTGTTATGTTTCCACTATTGTGATCTTCAACAGACTGTGGTCAAGATTTAAATTTCTTTTCAATTTTTTAAAGTATTGAACCACTGAGTATTTTAAAACTGACCTAGAAGTGGTCCCATAACATCAGAGTTACAGTCTCAATGTCATCTTATATACTATCTTTTTGTGACCCTCTGTTAAAAACAGCAGTGAGACAATGATGGTATAGTGGTAGTTCACTTGCTTAGCATGCACAAGGCCCTGGGTCCCACTCTCAGTACCACAAAACAAAACAAACAGAATTGACTTTCCCATCCCATAAACCTACTATACTTTAACAATGTATTCCAACTGTAAATCCTAATCTGCTGTGAATCATAGACACTAACTTTAGCCTAATTCTTTGAAAATTCTTCCAATCTATGTGGTATGTGTTTCTTGAAGTCAGTGCTGATAGGATTAAACTTCTTTACCAGCACTACTTTTCTAAATAAAAATATGCCTCTAATAATGTCAGCACATCTTTCTCTTAGGATCCAAAAAGTTATATACTAAATGAAACAAACCAATTAGGAGATTTTTGCAAATAACTTTTTATTGAAGTCTTTGTCCTCACTGGCATATCTGTATAGGTTTAATCCTATTGTTGTTAGGTGCCATCAAGTTGGATCTGACTCATAGCAACCATACGTACAACAGACAAAACACTATCTGACCATGTGTCATGTCCAGCGCTATTGTCAGTGCTTCTCTTGCTATTCATAAGGTTTCCAATGGCTGATTGTTTTGGGGAGTGGATTGTCAGGTCCTTCTCCCAAGCCAACAGCACCTGGTGTTCCCAGGCAGTTTCCCATCCAAGTACTAACCAGGCCCAAACCTGCTTAGCTTCCAAGATCTGACAAGTTCAGACACTACAGCAGTACAGCTGAAGGCAATTCTATTCTATAAACTGGATAATTTTAGTGATATTTATTAAAGTATTATTCTTCCTATAATACATGAGTTAAAAAGAGCTGCATCATTTAGCACCTATACAGTCTCTGATAATGGCCATCGTAAACTGGTAGGAAATCACAGGGTAAATCTATCATTTTCAAATTAGGAAACAAATTTCCTCTCTCTGAATGACTTCACACTTCTACAGCTTAAAACCATCACAAATGCAAACCACTACTATGGTCATTTTCTTGTTGTTGTTAGGTGCCATTGAATTGGTGTCCAACTCATGGTGACCCTGCATACAAGAGGCAAAACAATATTGTTACTGCTTCTCTGCTATTAATAGGGTTTTCAATGGCTGATTGTTTTGGAAGTGGGTTGCCAGGTCCTTCTCCCAACCCTATAGCACCTGGTGTTCCCAAATGGTCTCCCAACCAAGTACTAACCAGGCCCAAACCTGCTTAGCTTCCGAGATCTGATGGGACTAGATGCCACAGTGCAGGCACGGTCTCTTTCTTAGATGGTAGGAAATCAGGTACAAGGGGAATTAATTAACCAAACTGCCACAGAAAGAAAAAAATCCTGCCATGGTTTAAGAAGATAGACTTAGACAGTAAGTAAACTAATTAACTTTCTACTTTTAAGACCAAACTCAGCTCAAATCAGATGGCTTTTAAATACCACCCAGGAACTGACAATTTCTCTTAATCCAGTTTCACGAAAGTATGATCAAGAGAGGATTTGACATCTTCCAGATGGGGGGGGGGGATGTTCTCAGAGTGCAAGGATGAGATGTGTCAGTGCCAGCTAGTCCTTAGCAAACAAAGGAGAAACTTTAGACATCTGCATACACCAGAAGTGACTAGACTGGAAATTCAGCAATCCTACCTCAAACTGACAAAAATACTTAAAACTTGAAAGAGTATTATCAGTCCACATAATAACAAATTTAGAATCCTTATTCTAAATACTCTAGATATTAGATGAGAATTTTAGTGGGAAGGCAGCAACTTTCCCAACGTGGTCCCAACTCAGCAGGCATTGCCAAACCTTGTTTTGTATCCTCACTGCAACTAAAGAACCTTGTGCATAGCATATCACTTGTTTAACACTAAGTCACATGGCTTAAGATTCAAATGAGAATTTTCATTATAAATGTTTCCATCATCAAAGTGTGAAAACACATTTGAAAATGTGCCACTTACTGTTACCAGGGGGGAAAAAAGCCAAAACAAGTATCTTTACCCAATGCATTATTACATCAAGTCTGAAAACAGGTCTAAGCATAATATTATCAAAGTGCTCCTTAATTTAATATTTAAGTTGCTTCCTGAACAGTCTGTTGAACAAACTTAACTTCTCTAGAATTTTCACGTAATAGCTGTCATTTTTCATACAGGTCAAACTATAAATTTTCACTAAAAAGTGAATCCTTCCTAAATAGTTACATAATTAAATTTAGAGCTGAGAAAATGAAGCTCACAATAAATTTTTCATAACACCAACATTTAAAAGGTTCATGACTTTTTTTTTCTTTTTACTTTATATGATCTCTTCTTTCTTTTTATACATTTTTCAAATTCTGAAATTATCTGCTGTTGCAAGGAATCACACAAAAAAAGAAACTTTAGATGGACTTCTAGTTTAAGATGGCAGATTAAAGGCAGCCATCTGTGATTTCGTAAAACAAAGGAGTGAGAACAGGAAGGGATGGACTCTTTTCCAAAGACACAGGTTTGGAGAAGCACAGAAACCACAGAGGAGATTTGTGAGATGGTCCCAGATTGCAGAATGGAGCTGAAGAGGGAGAGGGACTGAGCTGGACATATGTCCCACTATGGTTTCTCCTGGGGGTGGGGAAGTGGAGCCCTCTTCCAAAGAAATAGGCCAGACAGCCTTGGCCACAAGATTGGTAGTCCCATAGGACAAACCCACAGTCCTTGAAGCCTTTGAACTCTTCCAGGGAGTTGGTGAGACCAAGGCTCTTCCTGACTGGGGAGTTCAACATTGGAGAAGTGACTCTCTTTCCCACACTCCATGTCTTCCACACTGTGACCCATTGCCATCTTGACAGGAAACCTATTGTGTGAGACTGAGCTACCAGGGAGCCTGAAAACAAAGAATTATCACTGGTGGAGAGCCTGGGAGTGACCTGCCACAGCCCCAGCGTGCTACACAGATGCAGCAGGCAGTTGCAGTGAGAGGGAGAGATGGACGCTGACATGCTGAGAGGTTCAGGCAACAAGAGACTTGGGAAAGCTGCCCAGAACCAAGCCCCAACCTCTGGGGAGAAGAGATGACCCTATCTCCTGAGGAGAACCACAGAGACTGTCAACTGTGAGCCATGGTCAGACTAAAAAGACTACATCCTCAACTGACCACCACATCCACCTAGAGGCCACACAAAGAAGCCACTACAGTTCTTTTTCTCCTTGTTGCTGTTGTTTTCTTTTATTCTTCCTGCTGTACTGGGGATTGAACCCAGGACTTTGCATGGGACAAGTACTATGTGAGAGTGTAGTACTGCCAGGCTTTTTCTTATTTTTACTTGGAGATGGGATCACATTGAATTGCACAGGCTGCCTCTGGCCTAAGGCTCAAGATCCTCCTGCCTCAGCTCCTAGAGACTCTGGAGTTGCAGGGGAGCAAGTCAGTGTCTGCCTCTTTCTTATTTTTTCTATCTTCCCTCTTTTCATTGTTAATTTTCATTTCCTCATTTCCCCTTTCTCTAATGTAATTTTTATCTTCTTTTTTTTTTTGTCTTTTTCTGCCTGCGTTATCACTCTTTTTCTATTTACTATACTATAAATCTTTTAGGCCTTCTACTTCTTATTGCTCTGCTTATGCTTACCTGGACTGGGGTTTAGCTCAGTTGGTATAGTGCTTGCTCTGAGCACTCTTGAGGCTCTGGGTTCAATTCCCCAGCACTGCAAAAATGGGAAAAGGACACCTGGCACAGTGGTGCACACCTGTAATCCCAGCGCCTCAAGAGGCAGAGGCGGGAGGATAGCTCCAGAGGCTGTCTGCGTAACTTAGCAAGACCCTGTCTCAAAAAGTGAAAAAAAAGGGGGGGGCTGGGGGAGCAGCTTAGTAGTCCAGCACTTGCAAAGCATGCAGGCACAAGGCCCTGGGTTCAACCTCCAGTACCGCAAAA
>VMDO01024513.1:0-29595 GCA_007922755.1 Pedetes capensis
ATCATGTTTGGAAGAGTGGCAGGTCAACGCAAAAGAGGAAAACCCTCCACCAGATGGATTAACACAGTGTCTGCAACAATGGGCTTAAACATAAATAAGATTGTTTGCCTGGCACAGAATCGGCAAGTGTTTCGATCTGCTGTACATAGGGTCGCTATGAGTCGGATTCGACTCGACGGCACCTAACAACAACAACAATTCACAACAGCCAAGATAGGGAATCAACCTAGGTGTCCATTAACAGATGAGTAGACAAGGAAGATGTGATTATATATGTATGTACTTGTGTGTATATATGTGTATATATGTATGTATGTATATATATGTGTGTATATATACACATATGTATACATACATATATAGGACATATACATATATACATACATATACATATACATACACATATATACATATATACATATACACATATATACATATATATACATACATATATAGTGTATGTGTATGTATGTATGTATGTATGTATACATATATACACATATACACATATATACATATATGTAGGTATGTATATATACATATATACATATATACACATATATACAAGTCAATAAATGTAATGTATGTATGTATACATATGTGTGTATATATACATATATATATAAAATACATACATATATACACATGTTGTTCTTGTTAGGTGCCGTCGAGTTGGTATCCAACTCATAGCGACCCTCATAGGGTTTTCAATGGCTGACTGTTTCGGGATTGCCTTGGGAGTGGATTGCCAGGTCCTTCTCCCATTTTTTCGGTGCTGGGAATTGAACTCGGGGCCTCAGAGACTGCAGCGCAGCACTCTACCCACTGAGCTAAATCCCAGCCCCCCCATGTATACATATGTGTGTATACACACACACACACACACACACACACACACATACATATACACACACACACACACACACATAATTTCTGAAAAATGTATGGGACTAGAGATCATTATTGTAAGTGAAATATTCCAGACCCCAAAAGACAAGCAACATGTTTTCTCTTATATGTGGAGCCTTCTAAGTCACTGGGATTATAGGCATGCACCATAGCGCCCAGTTAGTCTTTCTCTCAAAGCATGTTTGTTAGATATCTTAGTGTCTGCTATTGTCTAGCTTTATTTAGATCCCTTCCTGGCGGTGGGGAGACTAACTACCTAAAGGCTCCCTAAGGACCCCTCCCCAACTCCTTCCTCCTGAAGTCAGGCGGAGTCTGGCTGGGTGTTATTGGGCAGGTCTATCAGGCGGCTTGTGGCGACAAACCTTCACCTGGGCCTATCTTTGTCCCAAAGAAGGTCTCCAAAGGCAGAGTTCAAACCAAGATGAGATCAAGTCAATATACTAGACTAGTTACAAGAGGTGAGAGATTGTGTGATAATCAGGTATCATATGATGTTTAAACTAAAGACCAAGAAAGAAAACAGAGCCTATTTTATCCTTGTCTTACATAACACAGAAAAGTAAAAAGAGGAGAGCAAACATAGATAAAGAAAATAATGATAAATAATAATCATTCGCCCTTTCAATAAATATTTGTGAATCAGCCACCCTGGGTTGGGCCCTGAGCAGGTTACAAGGACCGGTAGCAATGGACAGATGGCCCATTCTTCTCACATGCTCAAAGCACCACACAATGTCACAACAATGGGATGCCTGACTGTGGGGTCCTTGGGGGCACTGGAAGTCTCTTTGGACAAGTGGCCCACCTAGTTCCACAGGGAAGCAGGGCTTATCTGGAAATGATCCAGAAGCAAAGGGCTCAAAGAAGAGGGAAACACAAGCACATAGGCCCACAGGAGGCAAAATACAAGACTTAGAGTCAGGGTTGAGTCAGGGTATGGAGTAAGCAGGATTTTTGTACCTAATTTTAACGTTGTTGTTGTTGTTGTTGTTGTTAGGTGCCGTCAAGTTGGTATCTGACTCATAGCAACCCTTGTAGGGTTTTTAATGGCAGATTTTTTCAGGATTGCCTTGGGAGTGGGTTGCCACATCCTTCTCCCATTTTTGGGGTGCTGGGAATTGAACTCTGGACCTCAGAGACTGCAGAGCAGTGCTCTATGAACTGAGCTAAATCCCAGCCCAATTTTAATTATATAGGATCCTAAGTCAGTTCCCTGTTTATATGTCACCATTACATGGAACAAGATGAACAAACTCTTAGCCAAACTAATTAAAAAAAAGAGCTAGAAAGTGCAAATTAATGAAATTAGAGATGTAAAAGGGCACATTACAAAAATACCAATGAAATCCCGAGGATCATTAGGGAATACTTAGAAAAAATTATATTTCAAAACAACTGTTTTGGTTTTCTCCTAAAAACATTTTTAGTATGTTCTCATTATATTACAGTTTAAATCAAGGGAACATTTGGTGGACATTATCCCAATGCTTATTTTATGCCCTCCTAATTATGTGTTATACCTTCAGCTATACCACCCTGGTATCTGGTCCTGTCTGATCTTGGAAGCTAAGCAGGGCTGGGCTCATGTGTTTTGTTCTATTGTACATAGAGTCGGTATGAGTTGGACCCGACTTGATGGCCCCTAACAATAACAAACATAGCCCAGACGATAAGATTCTCAAGTAAAATGCATTTTCCACATTTTAACCAACTGAATTTCTTTGATTCTTACTTCATGGTTCCAACTTTCTGTGTAGAGGTAAGGCATCCACTGCCTTGATTTCCCAGAGAGCCAGAGATGGCAACAGAAGCATCTCGTTGGAGAGAAGTCAGAAAGATTCAATTCTGCCTTTGTATAATCTGCCCCCCCCCCTTTTTTTGTGGTACTGGGGGTTGAACCCAGGGCCTCTCGCCTGCATGCTTTGCAAGTGCTGGACCACTGAGCTGCATCCCCAGCCCATCAGATTGGGCCCCAACTTTTTAGTTTTTGAGACAGGATCTCACTAAGTTCCACAGACTGCCTCTGGTCTCGACCTTGCAATCCTCCTGCCTCCGCCTCCCAAGCCGCTGGGATTACAAGCATGCACCACCATGCCTGGCTCTTACAATCTGACTATTCTACTTGTTAAACATTCAACTTGCTACTACTATAGACACTAGTGTAGGAATTTGGAATTCGTCAGGTAATTAAGTCCTTCTCTCCAAGGGCACACACTGATGCTCATTTGCTCGATGCATAGCACATCATGTGATGGCAGGAGCTTTGAAGGACGTGACAGTAAGTACAGGGTCTGAGAAGCATTTCACTGGCTCTCCCCAGAACTCCAGCAGAAGCTGCCTGCACCACCTGCAGGAAGATCCTGAAGCCACAGGCTAGGAAGGAGAGGAGGCCCTGCTACCTGAAGTCAGAAGCTTCCGGAGTGGATCAGGAGGCACCAGAGAGGGCAGCGTGGGCTTCGAGCCCCAGAAATTGTCATGAGGGCAAATCCACAGCAGGGACAGCTGTCTTCAGTTGCTGAAAATTATAAAAGATCCGTCAAGGAAACCAAAGTACACAAAAATAAATGAGAATACATTCTGTGTTTCTGGTTGGAGAGACTGAATATTTTCAAATGTGTCTACTGCCCATTGAGACAATAAAAGCCCTGCAAACCCTACTGTGTAGCAATAGTCAGGGATGGCATGCTCTATTCTCAAATACTGTAAAGAGAGCGGATGTGATGAGCCCTCACCATAAAGTGATAAGTATACAAAGTAATACATTTGTTAGTCAGTTAAACTTGACAATTTCACAAGGTATATGTACTTTAGAACATTATGTTGTACAAAATAAAAATAGTTTTATCTGATGACTTAAAAAATAAATATAAGACCAATGGCATTTTTCATAGGAATAGAAAAGTAATCCTAAAAGTTCATATAGAAGCACAAAAGACCATGAAAGAGCAGCAATCTTGAGCAAGAAGAATAAAGGTGAACCCATCACACTATCTGATTTTAAATTATATTACAAAGCTATAGTAACAAAAACAGTAGGGTACTGGCACATAAAAAAAGATAGACCAATGAAACAGAGTAGAAAACCCAGAAGTAAATCCATTCATGTACAACCAACTGATTTTTGACAAGGGCATCAAAAGTATATAATATCGAAAAACAATTTAAACTGGATTATCTGCATGCAGAAGAATGAAATTTGGCCTTTATACCACATACACACATCAACTCAAAGTGGAATAATTTCTTAAATATAAGACCCAAAACTATAAAATTATAAGAAGAACTCAGGGAAAAGGCTCCTTGACATTGGTGTTACCAATGATTATTTTTTGGTATGACAGAAAAGCACAGGCAATTATGACAAAATAAATAAGATTGTGTTGAACTAAAAAGCTTACGTACAGCAAAGAAAACAATGAAAAATACGAAAAGACAACCAAGAGAATGGGAGAAGATATTTGCAAACTATAAATCTGAGGTAATATTTCTATCCAAAATATACAAATAAATCATAATTGACTATCACAAAATAATAAAAATAGCCTAATTAAAATTAGTAGAAGGACAGGAATAGACATTTCTCCAAAGAATACATACAAATGATGAACATATATAAAAAGGTGCTTACCATCACCGATTACCAAGGAAACACCAATGAAAGCCACAATGAAATAGCACCTCACACGTAACGAGATGGCTTTTACCAAAACAACACAAGAAGTCATTAGAATTTGAAACTAAAGCGTCCTCCAAACAAAGGTCATGTTTGGATGTTTGACAGCCAGCTGCTGGCACTGTGCTGGGAGGCTGTGGCGCTTCGGGAGGTGGGAGCCAGCTGTGTGGGAACAGGTCACTGGAGGTGGGCCTTTGGAGGTTTTATGTGGGCCCCCAGTTCTGGCAGCTGTCTTTGCTCCTGGTCATCGTGATGTGAGGTTTTCTGCCACAGGCACCGTTGCCTGTGCTGCCACCATGCTGCCTGCCTCTATGGACTGAAACTCTATAAACTGTGAGCCCTAATAAATGATTCCTCCCATAGGCTGCTTCTGTTCGTATTGCCACAGTGGAGCACAAGCTGACTATCAGAATTGCTGCCAAACTGTGGAGATAGGAGAACCTTTACACACTCTGCTGGGAACGTTCATTATGCAGTTAGGTGTACAGATTCCTCAATAAATTCTACACAGAAACACCATATGATCCAGCAACCTCCCTTTCGAGAACACACCCAAGAGAAGTGAAATCAGTATCTGAAGGAGATATCTGGACTCTCATGTTCGATGCAATGTTCTTTCCAATAGTGAAGAAATGTCTACTGATGAGTGAACCAAGACAAGGTGGTGTATACTGTACAGCTACAGTGGACTATGCTCAGCCTTCAGATGGAAGCAAATGTTTCTATTTATGACAGCACAGACACACCTGAAGGATGTGCACTAAGAGAAATGAGCCAGGTAGAGAAAGACAAATACTGTATGATCTCGCAGATTTGTTAAATGTAAAATAGTCAAACACACAAGACATAGTAGAATGTTGTTAGGCCCTACTCATAGCAACTCCATGTATACTTGGCTGGTCCTACTCATAGTGATCCTATGTATAGCAGAATGAAACACTACCCAATACTGCCACGCTCAGAGTCTTTCTTATGTTTGTGCCCATTGTTGCAGCCCCTGTATTTCTTCTCATTTTGCATTGTGCAGCATCAGCAAAAAGAGGTCCCAGGGGCCTTAGTTCATTCTCATCATTAATATCAACTCTACTTTGAGGAGACAATTCTTCCCCATTTTTTCCTTGAAAGCCTTCCAGGCTGAGGGACTTATTTTCCTGCACTATATATAGCTTCATTGCTATTCATAGCATTTTCAATGGCAAATTATTTGGGAGTGGGCTGCTAGGTCCTTCCCATCAGTCTGTCTTAGTCTGGAAGCTCAGATGAAATCTGTCCACCGTGGATGGCCCTGATGATGGTATCTGAAATACTGGTGGCAGAGCTTTCAGTATCACTGCAATACACAAGCCCTCACAGCTTGACAAGCTGACAGACACGTGTGAAACATAAAATAGTTAAACACACAGACATAGTAGAATGGTGGTTGCTAAGAGCTGGGGACAGAGAAAATGGGGGAGGCAATAGTTAAAGGGAATAGTATTTCAGTTATTTAAGGTAAATAATCTGGAGATCTACCATAGAGCATGTTGCCTTTAGCTACCAATACTATCTTAGAGGTTAAATCTTACATTAAATGTTCTTACCAAGAAAGGAAAACCCCAAAACCAACAATAAACATAGAAATAAAAGTGGTGGGAGGCACTTTGGGAGATGGGTTTTGTTACTGTTTTGAGGGTGGTGATGGTTTTGCTAGTGCTTGCTTACACTCAGACTCATCTATGTGTCTCTGAAGTATGTGCAGCTTCTAAAATATGAACCACACTCAATGCTGTCCTTTAAAAAATATCAGAATAACTTAAGACAATAAAAATAAGTGATGAGTAGATACCAAAAGTAAAAATATTCAATGATAGTGTGATTATTTCAGGAAAAAACTGGAAGCTCTAATATAAGGTGTTCATGAAGGCAGCTACAAACATTACGCAGTAGTGTGGATACATTAAACCTGCAGATGCACTGTGGCATCCGATCCCATCAGATCTTGGAAGTTAAGCAGGGTTGGGCCTGCTTAGTACTTGGATGGGAGACCTCCCGGGAGCATCAGATGCTGTAGGCTTGGGAGAAGGACCCAGCAACCCACTACCAAAAGCCAGTCAGCCATTGAAAACCCTATGAATATCAGCAGGGCATGGTGGCGCACGCCTATAATCCCAGCGGCTCAGGAGGTGGAGGCAGAAGGATCGCAAGTTCGAGACCAGAGGTAGTCTTTGTAACTTAGTGAGACCCTGTCTTTAAAAGTAAAAATTGGGCTGGGGGTGCAGCTCAGTGGTCCAGCACTTGCAGAGGATGCAGGCACGAGGCCCTGGATTCAACCCGCAGTACCGGAAAAAAAAAAAAAAAAACCCTATGAATATCAGAGAAGCACTAACAATACTGCTTTGCCTGTTGTATGTAGGGTTGTTATGAGTTGGACACCGACTAGACAGCACCTAACAACAACATCCCTTATTTAAGAGACAGAAGGGTTTCAGATTTCAGTGGTTTGTGGATGTGGGGATATTTACATATACTTTATCAGTTGAGTATCACTAACCTAAAAATCCAAAATGTTCCAAAATCTGAAGCTTTTTGAAAATTATGGCCACAATTGTGCAAATAGTTTTGGATTTTGGAACACTTGGATTTTAGGTTTTAGGATTAAAGATTCTCAGTTTGTATTAGATCTTGTACCACTTATCAGTACCTGATGAGGCAGAATTAGATAGCCAAGTTAAACAAAAGGAACTTAAAATAATTCTTATATAACATGATCTGCTCATTCTTTGATAAGAAACGTATGTAATTTGTCAGGCTTCTGTTGGGTTCTGCTCTGGCCCGACAAAAGATCATGGAGCTTTGCCTCAACACCAGTTTGCTTGGGGACCTTCGGGGACAGGTAAGAACAGGTCAGTGGCATCAAGAAGGACCTTGGGAGCCTTCAATAACAAACAGGAACTTTATTAAGCTACTCCTTTGCAGGAGGGCCTAAAGATTATACAGCTCTATATAACAGCTCTCTAGCTGGCAGCATGGGTTGCTGCTGCTACGTTGGGATAACAGCTCTACATCAAAGTGCCAAACAACTCTGATGTCCCCACTGGCTGTGCTGATGGCCCAATGATGTTGCCTCTTGCTAGTCGTCTTCTCTCCTCACCTCCTCCCTGGGGTGGGGGGATTGAGAGCTTTTCTTGGCTTGCTTGAGGTCTTCTTTCTTGATTCTCAGAGTCTTGCCTCTCAGGAGCTTCTCCATGGTCGAAGTGGAGATTGTCTTTGGTTGCAAAGTCAGGTGTGGGGTGTGACAACCAGGGTCAAGGTGGTCGGGAAGGAAGAGAAGAAAGGACCCTGAGGGTAGTCAGTTTATATACACTCTGGGTGGGGGTGTGGACTAGGGCATAACCAGTCGGAGAGTGGCTCATACCAGGAGGAGCAGCTCTCTGTGAGAGGGTTTGGAAAAGTGCAATTACGATTGGTGGGTTAAGTGCAGGCTGGACCAATCACTGATCTTCCCTTCTTAACCAATTGGGTGGCTCTGGGTGGCCAATCAGGTTGAAGGAGGCTACACCAGAGTTGGGCTGTTTGGGGGCCATCTTGGATCACTCAATGGGAGGAGTAGGAGTAAAGTAGGTGAAGGGTAAAAAGTAGGTGAAGGGTGAACTGGGACTTGGGTAGCCATATTGGCTTTTACTGAGTCAAATAGGTCCCAGCCCAGGTTCCTAGGTTAAAGGTGACCAGAGGTGGGAGGGGCAGGAACAGGGCAGGATCTGTGGAAGGCTTGGACCTTGGCCCAGACCTAGTGGTCCTTGGTCCGGGCACCCCCCTACCCCAGTCCAACCTGGGGATGTCCAGATAATTCCCTACATCCTCCCATATTCTTTGAACAGCTACTAGCTAAAATGCTGATGATGAGATGAGAAAGATAAGAGACTTCATACTATGCTCAGAGACTTCCACAGATCTAGCCAGTAGGGAAGTTTCACCAGGGTAATAAGGGATGAGTTACTACACCTGCTTTAAATTATTAAAGTTATCAAATATAATCACTCCCTTTAAATCTTGCTGGATAATGACAGAGTAGGAAGACACACCCCCTTCATTCAAATCTCCAAGTGAATTTCCCAGGGTAGCCCATCCTCCTGTCCCACTCTCTTGCAGACTGAATCCAGTCTTTAGTGAGTGTCTATACAATTTAGGCATGCAGTGGTACCACACTGGCATCCAATCCCATCAGATCTTGGAAGCTAAGCAGTGTCAGGCCTGGTTAGTATCAGGATAGGAGACCACATGGGAATACCAGGTGCTGTAGGTTTGGCAGAAGGACCTGTCTGCCCACTACCAAAAAGCAATCAGTCCTTGAAAACTCTGCAAATAGTAGAGAAGCACTGACATAGTGCTGGGCATAGCATAGTGTCAGAAAGTGTTTCATCTGTTGTACATAGAGTTGCTATGAGTTGGACCCAAGTTGATGGCACCTAACAAACAATACAATCTAGAGAAAAACATCACAGAACAAATACTACTTTCTCTAACCTCTCAGCAACCCACAGCAATGGCCCTGACTGTCACAGGAAAACCAGAACTAGTAATAACTGAGGTGGTTGACAGCATTTCCAGTGATGCCAAATAGAGGAGATTTTAAGACTTGTATCTCAATCAAGTTCTGAAATTGGGAGCCCATTCAAAGTACTAAATTTCTCCAGGTACTTCCTGGGTCCACATGCATCTTCATTCTATTTTAAGCTATGCTGCCCAGAAATTTCACACCAAAGACACACAAACAAAGTGTTGCAGAGTTTAGAATCATTTGGGGGGCATTTGATGGAATAAACATGCAGAGAATTAATTTAGTGTTTGAAAGTCCCCACCTCTAGAGAGTGACTGGGCAACCAAGAACAGAAGGGAGGTTGTTCAGCAATAAGACAGAATAAAGTAAATTCAGCAGACAGCATGTGAGGTTCTTTTTCCAGAGTGGAGAGAGCCCCCCCTGAGGGCTTTGAGATGTAAGTATTTTGAAGCTTTCTCATGAACAGTCAGTCCACCTTGCTACGTGAACATAGTGGAGTAACGTTTCAAAATTCAGAGGCAATGTTTTCACCTGTAGCCAGGCAAACCACAGTCTGAATGTGATTTCATAAAACCGGAAGAGTTTCTAGAGTTAAGGCTTAGCAATGCACCACCTCTGTGCACCTTTCTTTGGATTACAGGAGGATGTGACTCAGCAAATTTAAGAGTAAACAAGAGAAAGAACCCCAGTGACAGAGTACTCAGCACAGGCAGCCAGGCAGGCAGCTCACAGAAGGAAGGGACAGCGGGAGAAGGATGACAGGCATAGACTGCATGGCTAGTTCTCAATACCTGGAAAGCATACTACAGAAAAACAAGGCAGAGGTGGAACATCACAAAATTATTGAAATATGCAAACGAGAATACAAAGGCCAATGCTAACTTCAGGGAAAATGCAGGGTAGTTCTAGGCAGAGTGCATGGTGGTATGTTGTTGTTGTTATTAGGTGCCTTGGAGTAGAGTCCGGCTCATAGCAACCCTATGTACAGCAGATTGAAACACTTCCCTATTCTGTGCCAGGCACATGATCTTATTTATGTTTAGGCCTATTGACGCAGACACTGTGTCAATCCATCTGGTGGAGGGTTTTCCTCTTTTCCGTTGACCTGCCACTCTCCCAAACATGATGTCTTTCTCCAGGGATTGATCTCTCCTGACTACATGTCCTAAATATGTAAGATGCAGTCTGGCCATTCTTGCTTCCAAGGAGCACTCTGGTTGCACTTCTTCTAGGAACGATCTGTTGGTTCTTTTGGCAGCCCATGGTATATTCAACAGATGTTTCCAGCACCATAATTCAAAAGCATCAATTGTTTTCCTGTCTCCCTTGTTCGATGTCCAGCTTTCACAACCATATGATGTGACTGAAAATACTATGGCATGAGTCAGATGCACCTTCGTCTTCAATGTGACGTTTTTACCTTTCAATACTCTAATGAGATCTTTTGCCACAGCATCTGATTCTGTCAGATCTTGGAAGCTAAGCAGGGTCAGGCCTGGTTAGTACTTGGATGGGAGACTGCCTGGGAACACCAGGTGCTATAGGCTTGGGAGAAGGACCTGGCAACCCACTCCCAAAAGTCAAACCATCATTGAAAGCCCTATGAATAGCAGAGAAGCACTGACAATAGTGCTTTACCTCATGTACATAGGATTGCTATGAGTCGGACACTGACTTGACAGCAAGTAACAACAACAACAATAATATCCACATATGAGAGAAAAGATGCAATGGTGGTACACCAGTACTAAACTAGCAGTGGATGTCATTTGCAATGTAGTTAATACAGCACAAAAACTTAATGTGGCTTTGATCCAAAACTGCAGTGAAATTCCATGGAAGGGTGGAAAAGGGCAGCAAGAAGCAGTCAGTGTGGGATAGTCAGGGTCATCTTTCACACAGAGATCATGCTGGAAACTGAAAATTAATGGAGTAATATTTTACACGTTTACCACTATGGAAATATCAGAAAGAATGACCAGAAGAGTCAACAGAGAATTTAAGGAGAGATGGGATGGTGAAATTCTAATTTTGACATACACATACAGTATTGTTTGGTTTTTTAGAATATTGATGAAGCTGGGTGCAGTGGCATATGTGTGCAATCCCAGCAACTCAGGAAGTGGAGGCAAGAGGGTTGCAGGTTTAAGGCCAGAGGCAGCCTGTGTAACTTAGTGAGACCCTGTCTCAGTTAAAAACAAACAAACCAACAATAAAAATATTGACGAAAAGGAGAGTAAGTTTCAAAATGAAAGCCTTCTATATAATTAGGAAAATTATTAGGCTGCTGTATTTGAGCATATTAATATCATGTTTTTTGTTGTTTCTGTTTCTTTTTCCTGGCAGAAGGTTTTATCAAGTCCACAGACAAAACTTGTATTTCCCTTGATCCACATTTTTGATTATAAGTAAGCCTGAAGTATTTTCATTACTTACTGACAGTATTTGAATTTTTATTTTTGTTTGGAATTACCTTTATATGTCATTTGACAACTCAACCTGAGCTTTTTTAAAATGAGAGAGAAATTCATAGCTGTAGTAGGATTTTATGTCTTTTTTTTTTTTTTTTTTGGTAGTACTGAGGGTTGAACCCAGGGCCTGACAACTGCATGCTCTGCAAGTGCTGGACCACTGAGCTGCACCCTCAGCCCATTTTTTACTTTTTTGAGACAGGGTCTCACTAAGTTACGCAGACTGCCTCTGGTCTCGAACTTGTGATCCTCCTGCCTCCACCTCCCCAGCCACTGGGATTACAGGCATGTGCCACCACACCTGGCTGGATTTTATGTCTTCTGTTACAAATCCCCATTCCAATGTTCCTGTTGCTTTCTAGTGTTTTCAGTAGATGATTTTTTGTTAGGTAGAAGGCTGAGCTCCATTTCTAGAAACTAAAATGATCTCTTTCTATTTTGCAAAGTATGTTTATATTTTCTTACTCAAAGGGATGTCTTTCATTAAAATAAATATGGATTTTCTGTGTTGAAATATGTTGATATTTCATGCTTACCCTGACATTTTTATTTAAGTGGAATGTTTAGATTTATTTTGAAGAATACATTGATGGGAAGTGCTTGTATCTTCATGTGGACCAGTTCTTATATTGGAAGTGATATTTAATCTTGTCAGCTCAAACACATTCTTATTAAACCTAAAAACATTTGTAAAATGAAAGAATTAGTGAAGGATTCTCATTCTGTCTGAAATCACAAAAGAATAATAGAATTATATAACTCTGTGATGTTTTCTTTCACGATCTATTGTGGAAACAAGAGAATAAAATGTGAAATGATATGAAAGAAAGAGAAGGAAAGAAAAAGAAAGAAAGAGCAAGCAAGCAAGCCAGCAAGCCAGCAAGCCAGCCCCTTTGGAGGGTCCTGCCGCTGGGCAAGCCCGGTGAGGCTCTGGGCCTCCACCCCAGAGTGCTGACTCCAAGTGTTGCCAGCAGGGGGCAGCAAGTGACTACCAGAGAGGCACATGCGCCTTTTCTAGGTTGTTTTAGAAAGTGTCATGAAAAATTGGGCTGGGATTTGGTTCAGTTGGTAGAGTGCCACTCTGCAGTCTCTGAGGTCCCTTGTTCGATTCCCAGCACCACAAAAATGGGAGAAGGACATGGCAATCCACTCCCAAGGCAATCCCGAAACAATCTGCCATTGAAAACCCTATGAGGGTCACTATGAGTCAGACTCGACTCCACGGCACCTAACAACAACGTGAAAAGTTGAGAATTAATCATAAAAAGAGTGATTTAAGATATTAATTCATAACATGTTTATTGAAACATCAGCTTTCTAGGATTATTTTATCCTCACAAAGAGAAAAGATAAGAGGAAAGCGGGGAGGAGTCTTCAGGCTCAGGACACTGGAAAGAGCTAAGGCCTTAGGGGCGTCTATGCTGGGCTCCCATGGACAGGAAAAGCAGTGCCCCCTCTTTCCCACCCACCTGAGCCTGGTCAGGGATGCAGGAACAGGAGCAGGAGTACCCTGATACTTGGGTACCAGGCAGCCTCCTGGCAGGGAGCCCAAGTTCTGCAAGGCCAGATACTTAGTTCTCTCCCAGCTGCCATGGCCAGTCCTGGGCTCTGCTGCACTTACGTTCCTACTCTTTCTTAAACAGAGCAAATATGATTTAGAAGACATAAAGGTCCTACGAAACACCGCATGTAGGAAAGTCAAAGAAGGAAGCTGGTCAACCCTTGCTCACCACTGACATGTTAAAAGTCCAGATCAGAGGAAGTGGAAAGCAGGGTTACTGACCACATGACAAACAAACACCTCACATCACAAAGAAATCTCTGACCCTTTAAAAATTATTATTATTATTATTATTATTATTATTAATTATACTAGAGATTGAATCCAGGCTGTAGGCATGCCTGGGAGGTGCTCTACCACTGAGCCACAACTTCAGCCCATCCAAATATTTTTTTATTTTAGTTTACTTTGTTTTCATAAATTGGAATTGCAACCTACTCAATTATTCTTCCATGGATTGGAGACAGGGTGGAAGAAACTCTCATACTTTCACATTATTGTTGTTGTTGTTAGGTGCCGTTGAGTCGGTATCTGACTCATAGCGATCCTCATAGGGTTTTCAATGGCAACTGTTTCGGGATTGCCTTGAGAGTGGATTGCCAGGTCCTTCTCCCATTTTTACGGTGCTGGGAATTGAACTCGGGACCTCAGAGACTGCAGCGCAGTGCTCTACTAACTGAGCTAAATCCCAGCCCTTTCACATTATTAGTCATTAGGAAAATCTAGCCTAAAACCATATAGGCGACTGTGACATACTTACTAGAACAGGAAAGAAGAAGAAGAAGAAGAAGAAGAAGAAGAAGAAGAAGAAGAAGAAGAAGAAGAAGAAGAAGAAGAAGAAGAGGAGGAGGAGGAGGGGGAGGAGGAAGAGGAGGAGGAGGAGGAGGAAGAAGAAAAAAAGAAGAAGAAGAAGAAGAAGAAGAAGAAGAGGAGGAGGAGGAGGAGGAGGAGGAGAAAGAGGGGGAGAAGAAGAAGGAGAAGAAGGAGAAGGAGAAAAACATCTATTCCACACGCAAGTGAAGATGTTAAACAATTGGCATTGTACATTAGTAGCTGGAATACAAAAACTAGTGCCCTGTGGGTACCATGGCAGTTTCTTATAAACATTCACTTACCACATGGCTCACATAGGAGAAATAACTAGTGTCTGCATAAAAAACTTGTCCGTACATGTTCCTAGCAGCTCTGTTCATAGTTGTTAAAGTTGACAGACAGCTCAGATACAGTGTTCTCCAGTGAAGGGTGTGATAAAGAACAAATGTATAAAGAGAAAGCCTGAGGATGCCTCAGAAAGGTGTGATACTGAGTCTAATAGCACGATACTGAGTCAAAGAACCTCATTTCCAGAGGTTGCATACTGTGCAGCCCAATTTGCATGACACTGTAAAAAGCAAAACAAGGATGACAGAGGAGACCACTGACCACAGAGGGGGGGAGGGAGGAATGCTCTGTCCCCACACAGTCCCAGGAGCTGGGTGGGTGATGGAATGCTCTGTATCTAGATGTGGAGAGGGTTATACAATTCTACACCTCTGCCAAAACTCAGAATGTTGTGCCAGGCACGGTGGTGCGCGCCTGTAATCCCAGCATCTCGGGAGGAGGAGGCAGGAGGATCGCAAGTTCGAGAACAGAGGAAGTCTGCATAACTTAGCGAGACCCTGTCTCAAAAAGTAAAAAAATGGGCTGGGGGCACAGCACTTGCAGAGCATGCAGGCACGAGGCCCTGGGTTCATCCCTCAGTACCACCAAAAAAAACCCAACAACAACAACAAAAAAAACTCAGAATGTCAGAAGGGGCCCGATTTAATGTGTTTAGATTTATAAAGCCCCCCCCCCGTGTCTATCAGCTTATTGTGTGGTGGGGGTTTGTGTGTTGCCATGACGATATAAGCTATGCCACTAATATTTCAGATAGGAGCAGGGCCACGCATAGTTGACAGGATTCAGCTAAGTTTCCAGACTAAGACCCAGCAGCCCACTACCCCCAAAATTGTTGTTGTTTTTGTTAGGTGCTGTCAAGTCAGGTCCAACTCATAGTGACCCTTGTAGGGTTTTCAATGGCTAATTGTTTTGGGATTATTTTTGAGAGTGGACTGCCACATCCTTCCCCAACATTTCCAGTACTGGGGATTGAACCTGGGTCTTCAGAAAGTGTGGAGCAGTGGTCTACCAAATGAGCTCAACCCCAGCTCTCCCAAAACAATTAGCCCTTGAAAATCTTATGAATTTTGTCAGATTAATGACCTTTTCATTGTGAAAATGTTTTTCACCAACATAAATGGTGACTTTACAAATGGAGTTTACCAGATGGAACATACAGGAACCAAATTGACTGGATTTGTGGGAAGAGATAATGGAAAAGCTCAATATCAAATGTCAGAACAAGACCAGGTGCTGATTTGGGATCAGACTATCAGTGCTCACATACAGGTTCAAACTGAAACTGAAGAAAATTAGAAGAAATTTATAAGAGCCAAAGTATGACCTTGAGTATATCCCACTTGAGTTCAGAGACCATCTCAAGAACAAGTTTGAAGTGTTAGACTCTAATGATCAAAGACCAGAGGAATTGTGGCGTGGTATCAAAGACATCATTCATGAGGAAAGAAAAAGTTTATTAAAAAGACAAGAAAAAAGAAAAGGTTGTCACATGTCAAAAGAGACTCTGAAACTTGCCCTTGAACATGGAGCATCTAAAGTAAAAGGAAAACATGACAAAGGAACTAAGCAGAAGACTTCAAAGAGCAGCTTGAGAAGACACAATCAAATATTATAATGACATATGCAAAGGGCTGGAGATAGAAAACCAAAAGGGAAGAACATGCTCTACTTTTCTCAAACTTAAGGAATTGAAAAAAAATTCAAGCCTAGAGTGGCAATAGTGAAAGATTCCACAGGGAAAAAGTATATATCTTTTTTTGTATTGGGGGTTGACCCCAGGGCCTTGTACTTGCATGCTTTGCAGGTGCCAGACCACCGAGCTGCACCCCCAGTCCATTTTTTTACTTTTTTGAGACAGGGTCTCCTAAATTACACAGACTTCCTCTGGTCTCAAACTTGCGATCCTCCTGCCTCTGCCGCCTGAGTTACTGGGATTACAGGCATGCACCACCATGCCTGGCTCTCTACGGGGAAATATTAAATGATACAGGAAACATCAAAAGAATATGGAAGGAATACATACAGTCATTATACCAAGAAGAGTTGGTGGGTGGCCAAATATTTCAAGAAGTTGCATATAATCAAGAACCAATGGTATTAAAGGATGAAGTAGAAGCTGCCTTGAAGGAATTGATGAAACATAAGGTTTCAGGAATTGGTGGAATACCAATAAAGATGTTTCAACAAACATATGCAGCACTGGGCATGCTAATTTGTTTATGCCAAGAGATGTGAAAAACAGCTACCTGGACAACTGACTAGATTAGATCCAAATCTGTTTCTATTCCCAAGAAAGGGGTTCCAGCTGAATGTGGAAATTATCAAATGATATCATTAATCTCACATGTAAGCAAAAATTTTGCTAAAGAGCATTCAAATGCGACTAAAATAGTATATAGACAGGGCACTGCCAAAAAATCAAGCCAGATTCAGAAGAGGGCATGGAACCAGATATATCATTGCTGATGTCAGATGGATAATAGCCAAGAGTAGAGAATACCACAAAGATGTCTATGTTTTATTGATTGTTAAAAGGCATTTGACTGTGTGGATCATAACAAATTATGGATAACATTGCAAAGAATGAAAATATCAGAGCACCTAACTGTATTCATGAGGAATCTGTACATGGACCAGGAGGCAGTCATGGAAACAGAGCAAGGAAATACTGCCTCGTTCAAAGTCAAGGAAGGTGTGTGTCAGGGCTGTATCCTTTCACAATATCTGTTCAGTCTCTATGCTGAGCAAGTAATCTGAGAAACTGGATTTATGAAGAAGAATGTGGCATCATGATTGGAGGAATGCTCATTAACAACCTGAGTTATGCAGATAACTCAAATTTGGTTGCTGAAAGTGAAGAGGATTTGAAACATTTATTGATGAAGACTGAAGTATGCAGCCTTCAGGATGCATTGTGCCTCAACATCAACAAAGCAAAAATCCTTATGACTAGGTCAGTGCACAACTTCATGATAAATGGAGAAAAGATTGAGATTGTCCAAGATTTTGCTTTACTTTGTTCTACAATCAACACCCACAGAAGCAGCAGTCCAGAAATCAAAAGATGTATTGCATTGGGAAAAACTGTTGCAAAAGACCTGTACTTCTTTAAAGTTTTGAAAAGTAAAGATGTCACATTGAAGACAAAGGTGCTCCTGACTCATGCCATAGTATTTTCAGTTGCATCATATGGTTGTGAAAGCTGGGCATTGAATAAGGGAGACAGGAGAAGAAGTGATGCTTTTGAATTATGGTGCTAGAGACAAATATTGAATGAACTGCCAAAAGAATGAAGAGATCTGTCCTAGAAGATGTGCAACAAAAGTGCTCCTTGGGAGCAAGGATGGCTAGACTGCATCTCATGTATTTTGGTCATGTAGTTAAGAGGGACCAAGCTCTGGAGAAGGACATCATGTTTGGGAGAGTGGCAGGTCAATGAAGAAAAGGAAGATCCTCAACTAGATGGATTGACACAGTGTCTGCAACAATAGGCTTAAGTGTAAGTAAGATTGTGTGCTTGGTAAAGAATTGTGAACTGTTTCATTCTGTTGTATGCAGAGTCACTATAAGTCAGATCTGACCTGATAGCACCTACCAACAACAACATGAGTAGCAGAGAGGCACTGTTAAATAAAGAGTAGAATTTCATTCAGTTGTATACAGGGTTACTATGATCTGACTTGACGGCACCCATCCAAAACAACAACAAATTTATAAAGAGTTTTTACGAGGTGAATATATTAAAAGAGACTCAACATCACAAAACCACAAATTCCTAAGGGCCGTCCCGCAGTCATGTTATGAGTGAGGCTAGCAACCAGCTTTCTCCTCTTTACCGCTTCAGGACCCCAGGGAGGCTCCGGGCTCTGTGGAGGTCTTGGTCCCAGCACAGGTCAGGTTCTTTCAGCAAGGAGTTTCATAAGATTTAAAGATTGTATGGATGGTGAAACTAAGCACAGTGACAATGAGCTAGAAGAAAAGTGGAGGTGTTACTTATGGTCCGCAGGAGAGCAGGGGCAAGGCACGGCCTGGGGGAGCAACCCTAGAGGCAGGGACAGAAGCTGGAGCACTGGAAGCAGCAGGTGTGGTAGGAGAGGAGGGGCAGCTGGGGTCCTCTGCCTCGTGTTGCCTTAATCAGTTACTCAAGAAGCAGAATTGACCAGCTTCTAGTTAGAGCCTCAAAATGAGATCCTTTCACTGAAAAGTAAGCTGTATTGTTATTATTTTTATTTTTATTTTTTGTGGTACTAGGAGTTGAACCCAGGGCCTCGCGCCTGCATGCTCTGCAAGTGCTGGACCACTGAGCTGCACCCTCAGCCCATTTTTTTCACTTTTTGAGACAGGGTCTTGCTAACTTACGTTGACTGGCTCTGGTCTATAACTTGTGATCCTCCTGCCTCCTCCTCCCGAGCTGCTGGGATTACAGGCGTGCACCACCACACCTGGCTCGTAAACTGTATTATTATTACTACCTTGATGTCTTGATTTTGGTTTTTAGCTCAGTTAGTTGGGTTATTTGAGAGGCGGACACACAACAAGAGACTTTTATACAGTAGAAGATAACTTGGCTTATCGTTGTTATTAGGTGTCATTGAGTCAGTGTCCAATTCATAGCAAACTTATGTACAACAGGTGAAACACTATTATTAGGGCTTCTCTGCCATTCATAGGGTTTTCAATGGCTGATTGTTTTTTGGGGGAGTGGGTTGCTGGGTCTTCCTCTCAAGCCTACAGCACCTGGTGCTCCCAGGTGGTCTCCCATCCAAGTACTAAACAGATCCTACCCTGCTTGGCTTCCATGATCAGACGGGATCGGACACCACAGTGGTACAGCTGCAGGCAACTTGCCCTAAGCAATGAAGAAAACATTTCATTCTGAGGACAAGGAGGAAAAGAAATGCTGTATTAAGTAGTCTTTGAGGACTGACTGCAGCCCAGCTTCTCATCTTTCTGGCATTATACAGAAAAGCACATTTCAAATTTTGGGGATTTCTAGCAATATTTTTATTGGTGGGCTTGTGAAGCATCCTTTTTCTCTTTGCTTGGTTTTATGTCAATACTACTGTGCTGTATTCTTGGGTCGAGGGGGCAGAGCTGCAGGCCTAGTATTGGCAGGTGTGGACTACCACTCAGTGACACCTGCATGGTGAGTGGAATTTGTGTGAACAGGACAGTGGTGACAGTGGGGGTCATGGTTGGAGAAACAGGGCGGGAGATTATGGTAGGAAGCCGATGGGAGGAAGACAGGAATGAGAAGTCTCCTTAGAGGCTGAGGGGTGAACCGTACACTGCAGCTGCCTCTTGAGGGAAATAATCTCCATCACATTTTATAACAGCCTAGGGAGCAGTGACCTTTATCAGATTTTCCCATAGTCATGGGGGAAGAGAAATAGAGCAAAGAGGACCCCAGGATCCTGGGCTAAGCAGCACTGAGCTTACAAAGCGTAGTGCGTTCCCTGTTCTCAAAGGCAGAAAAGCATCAACTGCCCTGGCTTCATCTGCGCCTGTGGAGGGGCAGGGATTGGGCTCAGACACCGTAAAGCTTTAGGGTCTAGGGTAAAGTCACCCCTCACGGAGTCCCTGTGCTGGTGCGGTGTCCTCTGGGTCGGGGGACTGGGCATCCTTTTCATTAAGTAGATACCTACTTGGGTTCAGATGGGCCATGTCTGTGTCACTGTAGGGTGTTGCAGCAGGGCTGAACCACTTCCAAAATTCAAAGGTAACTGTTGCACCTGGGAGTCTCATCTGTAAATATCTTTGAAGTCAAGGGGATTTGAGTTTTTTATGTTTTTGATTTTTTTTCAGTATTAGGGGTGCAATTCAGGGCTTTGTCCATGCTAGGCAAACACTCTACCACTGAGCTGCAGCAGTAGCCCCTGAATTTTTTTTTTTTGATACAGGGGCTCCTAAATTGTGCAGGCTGCCCCCGAAATGCTCTGAAGCCAGCATCCCGAGTAGCTGGGATTAGAGGCAAGCACCACAGTGCACGGCGGAAGTCAAGGGCCTTTCTGAGTAGGCATTTGTGATACTGCCTGAGAGGATCAGAACACAGCTGGCACCATTGGGGCTCCAAGGTGTGGTGCCTGACGCAGAAGTCCAAGGGTGGTAAGAGAGGTTCTCCCACAGATGGCTTTTAATTCATATGGCCTGACTTGGGTGTGTGGTATTTATGGTGGTGGTATGCTGTTCATTAACAGGGGCTAAAGTTGGAGCTTTAGCCTTTATCTGTAGGCAGACCTGTTTATGTGGCCAGTTGTTATAAATACTTTGTTCTTGCTAAGCTGCTAGCAGGTCAGCTGGTGAGTTCTGTAGACTGCAGGACTAACATTAACAAAATCCAATGGCACGTGGGCCTCAGCTGTTGCCATGTTTGGTGAAACTATGACTCCGTTGGAGAGTCTGGGCCCCCTGACCGCAAAACAAAGTACCCAGACCTATAGTACTAAGACTATAATACTAAGACTATAGTACTAAGACTATAGTACTAAGACTAATAGATGGTACTGCCCTTGACAGGCTTCTGTTAGCTGATTTTATTTTCCTCCAACATTACTATCATCAAGGAGGGTTCACTATTTTTATTATTATGGGATATAGTTTTAATTTCACCAGTATCTCCCAATGAGGTTTCTTAACTCCTAAGTGGAATTTTCTATCATCCCTCTAGGTGGCCCACACCGTCTGTGGGAACGGCCTCGGGAAACTAATTTTAATTCATTGTAGAGAATCAGAGAGAGCACTTAGATAAATTATTTTCCTGATATAATCCAAATCTTGGATTATTTCAGAATTGGAAATTTAGGCTCAAATGGATCCCATGCCAGATGGACAAGGTCTTGGCCCATGAGATAATCATGGGGTCAATGGGGTCAGAAGAGTATGAGCCCATGATCTAACCTCTCAATAGGATGGGAGTAAGATCAAAAATATAAAAAGAGCTGGGCATGGTGGCACACGCCTGCAATCCCAGCAACTTGGGAGGTGGAGGCAGGAGGATTGCAAGTTTGAGACCAGAGGTAGTCTGTGTAATTTAGAGGGACTCTGTCTCAAAAAAGTAAAAAAACAAACAAACAAACAAATATATATATATATATATGTGTGTGTGTGTGTGTGTGTGTGTGTGTGTGTGTGTGTGTGTGAATGTATATATATCTTTATATATACCTATATATAAAGATAGGAGGACACATGAAGGGTCATACACGTAATAAGTCTATGTATATTTGGAGAAAATATAGGTAAATAGAAGAAAGAAGGAGTTTTAAATTTGGAGCGAGGTGAGAGTTGGCCAGGGGCCTCAAATTAAGAAAGGCTAAGTCCTGGGGCAAGTTAGAGACTTACTGGGAGCTCCATTTGTAGATCTGTGTCTTAAATAGGGGACTGGGGTTTAGCTCAGCTTGTAGAGTGTGCTCTGTGCTCTCTGAAGCCCTGGGTTCAATCCCTAGCACCACAAAAATGGGAGAGGGACCTGGCATCCCATACTTGATACAATCCTGAAACAATCTGCCATTGAAAACCCTATGAATAGTAGAGAAGCACTGATCTAATGCTGAGCATGGCATAGTGTCAGGGAGTGTTTCATTCTGTTGGGTCGCTATGAGTCAGGCCCAGCTCAAAGGCACCTAACAACAACAACAACAACAACAGGGTCTTGCTAAGTTATGCAGGGTGCTTCTGGCCTCAAACTTGTGAACCTTTTGCCTCTGCCTCCCAAGTTGCTGGGATGTGAGCCACTGGTGTGAGCCACTGTGCCTGGCCCACCTTAAGCATTTGACTGTGAGATCCGCAGGATCGCACTTTGTAAGGGTAACTTGTAAGTGCCCCAAACTTAATTTTAAGGTACTAGTAATTGTGCTGCCTGAAGCTGTTACACTGTGGCGTCCAATCCTGTCATATCTTGGAAGCTAAACAGGGTCAGGCCGGGTTACTACATGGATGGGAGACCATCTGGGAAAACCAGATACTGTAGGCTTGGGAGAAGGACCCAGCAACCACTCCCCCCAAAGAATCAATCCACCTCTGAAAATCCTATGAATGGCAGAGAAGCACTGGCAGTAGTGTTTTGCCTGTTGTACGTAGGGTTGCTATGAGTTGGACACGGACTGGATGGCACCTAAGAACAACAACAACTAATTGTGTTAGAACATTAATGCTGACTATGGGATACTTTTGAAAACCCTGTAAGGGTCGCTATGAATCAGACATGACTCAACAGCACCTAACAACAACAACAACATGGGATACTTTAGGGCAATGGGCATTATGGCTACAGGTAATTTAGGGGATGTTAAACTGATATCTACCTATTTCCCTTCTATTTTTCATGTAGTTATTACTCTAAGATTATGGGAGCTGCTGAGACAGATCTCCTTGGGGTGCTGGGCATGCAGTGTTATTAACACACCGTTAGAGTTAATATTGATGTTAATGATAAGGGTTTGTTTCTTTTTCTTGCTGTAAGTGCCCCCTGTGGTGGTCATTTTTCTTCGAGGAAGCCCTGATGCGGGGGATGGGGTCATCTGACTCCCTGATGGCTCTGGGCCTCCCTTGTGGCTCTGGCTGCTTTGAGCTATGAAACTATTATCCAGTGTGCTGCTGTGAACGTGCCCCAGCCATCTGGAGGGAGCTAGGGAATTGCACCTGTTTCTGACAGCTCCGGGTTCGGAAGGTGCAGCCTCCGACAAGGCTGCCGCAGTGTTCAGTAAGCACTGGCCTTGTGGTTGGTACAAACATCAGTGAACTCTAGATGACCCTGTGGCCAAACCCAGGCCAGAATCGGGGCACTTCCGCGGATGGCCCAGTAAAGGCAGGGCTGTGACCAGGGCAAGCGGACAGTGTTGTGACTGGGATAAACAAACCTGTGTTTGTGTGGCAGAATTGCTGTGATTGGTGCCAACACACCCGCTCTGCCTACATAAGAAGGTTCCTCACCTCACCTTGGGAGAGGCAGCCTGGAGACCCCTGGCGCTCCTTCCCTGGGGTTGTAAGGACAGATCCCACCAAAGGCTTCTCTCAGGTGGTCATTCTCCCTGCTGAGGGGAGCAGCCGAGCTGGAAAGGGAACAGAGAGGCAGTGGCAGGCAGGGAGACAGCAGCTGGAAGATGGCCAGGCAGCCGCTCACCCTCCTGCAGCCCAGCGGGCAGCAGGGGAGCCTCGGTTCTGGCGGCTGGGGCGGAGGGGGCTGTGGTTTCCTGGCCCCCGCTTTGCTCCCTACAGCTGAGAGTCCGTGAGGATAGCGCCGCCCTCTGCTTCCAACCTGCCGGGTGGGGCCACCAGGGAGCAGGCAATAGGCACCCCAGCTTGCAGGTGGTGACGGAGGGCACCACCCCTGCCTCCCCCCAGGCTCCCCAGGGGGCAGTCAAGGGCAACTCCACCCGCTGGACCTGGGACAGCAGCCAGCGGGGTTGGGGGAAAGGCCTGGAGCAACATCGCCTTGAAGGGCCAGGCTCCTTCAACCACAGTAAAGCAGTGGGACTCTGACAGGGGCAGGAAGTAGTGTTTAAAGCAAAGGATGACAAGAAGGCATTCGTGGCAACAGAATTAAGATACAGCTGGACAAATTCATGAACACATGTTGTTGTGAGGTGCCATCGAGTCGGTATCTGATTCATAGAGACCCTCTGTAAAACAGGGGAAACACTATTGTCAGTGCTTCTCTGCTGATCATAGGGTTTTCAATGGCAGGTTGATTTTTGGGAGGGGGTTGCCAGGTCCTTCTCCCAAGCCTACAGCTTCTGGTGTTCCCAGGCGGTCTCCCATCCAGGTACTAACCAGGCCCCACACTGCTTAGCTTCCGAGATCTGACGGGATCGGATGCCACAGGGCTACCACTGCGGGCATGAATACATGGGAAACTGAATTGATGAAAGTGTAAACAAGTGATGTAATAGTTGCATAATGGAAAAAAGTAAATGCTGTATTTCCTCCGTGTCCCACCAACATTTATCAATAAAAGGGGACAAAAAAGATACAGCTGGATAGTTCCAGAAGTGTGGCCAGGGCACAAAGAAGAGGGACTGTGGAAGTGGAAAGCTGAGGCATTAGACTGAAGTCTGTAAAGAGCCAGAAAGGAGAAACTGCAGTCCCTAGTCACTGGAATTCCAGAGAGGTGTCATGTGTTTGGGTGACAAGGGCTCAGACATCCTGGACCAGGGAGCTGTAAGACTTACAAGATATCAAGGCTTAGGATCCTGATAGCTAGACTGTCCAGGCACTGTGACGCCAGGTACTATTCAGGGCCTGGGACTCCCAACTCCTCAGCCCACCTCAGAGCTGTAACTCGGGCTGTCAGCGTGAGGATTCCTGACTCCTCACCATACTAAAAGAGCTGTGACACTCAGGGGCATCATCTGCTTCTGCCACCTCCAATCCCTGCTGCCAAGCACTGAGAGACACAACTGCAGCCCAAGACTAACATTACAAGGGCCCCTTCTTGCCAACCCATGAATTCTACCGAGGAAGAGCCAGGGCACCCCAGCCAGCTAATTAGGGACACAGCTACTTCAAGGATGAGCTTGTATCTCTCCGATTACCACAGTCTCCACAGGGACCCTGAGCCTCTCCAGCTTCACCCAGAAATGGACTTTTACCAGATTTTCTTCATGTGCTTACTGGGTCCTTGAGCTCCTCAGTCATTGTTCCCAAGTTCTCACCACCACTGTCCAAGAGAACTTTCCAAAAAGAGTTGTTAGGAGATGAATGAAGAGGAGAGCGTTTGAGAGAGAACATATTAGGTGAGAGTTCCCTGAGGAGAGAGAAAAATAACTTGGTGTTCCTGTGGAAATGAAAGCAGAATTTCTCAGCTGAAGACCAGAAAGCAATGATGGAAAAGACAAAAGTTGAGGCTGATGATGCAATATGGGCAAATTATTCATAGTAGTAATAAGATCATGGTCAGAAAATGAGAAAGAACATGTAAAATGAGCCCAGTTATGAAGTCCCTAAAGTGTTCTAGATGAAAGTTGACAATACACATAGAAAATGGATACCATGCCCAGCAGAATATTATTTAGGCATAAAGAATGAAATGATGTCATCTGCAGGAAAATGGAACTGGAGATCATCATTCTAAGTGAAATAAGCCAGACTCAGGAAGACAAATACTAAACACTCTCTTACATGCAGAAGCTACATTTATCTTTATATATGTATGTAAGATTGAAAAGTATACGCTGGGCGCTGTGGCGCATGCCTGTAATCCCAGAGGCTCGGGAGATGGGGGCGGGAGGATCACAAGTTCGAGACCAGAGGCAGTCTGCGTAATTTAGCGAGACCCTGTCTCGCTAAACTGAAAAAAAGGGGCTGGGGGCGCAGCTCAGTGGTCCAGCACTTGCAAAGCATGCAGGAGTGAGGCCCTGGGTTCAACCCCCAGTACCGCTAAAAAAAAAAAAAAAAAAAAAAAAAAAAAAGAAAAAGATTGAAAAGTATAAGGTATTTCTCTGGAGGAGGGAGGGGAATGGTAGAAGGGAGGTAAGAGCAACATGGAGTTAGTGTGGGACAGAATAAGACCAAAGTACATGATACAATTTTATGAAAATCTTCATAATGAAGCTCATGTACTGCATGCTACTTGAAAAAATAAATTTAAAAAGAAAGTTTTCTTTACTAAAAAGAGAAAATGCAGCCAGGCGCAGTGGCACATCCCTTTAATCCCAGCAGTTTGGGAGGCAGAGGTGGGAGGATCGCAAGTTCGAGACCAGAGGAAGTCTGTGTAATTTAGCGAGACCCTGTCTCAAAAAAGTAAAAAAACAAAAAAACAAAAAGGGCTGGGGGTGCAGCTCAGTGGTCCAGCACTTGCAAAACATTCAAGCTCGAGGCCCTGGTTCAACCCCTAGTACCACACACACACACACACACACAAAAAAAAAAAAAAAAAAAAAAAGAGAGAGAAAGAGAGAGAAAATGAATACCTTTGACATCACTTAGGCACACAATATTTTCTTCTTCTTGGTGAAGAGCAACTTTTCTCAATAGAGGAATAACTAGTTAACTATTTTACTATCAGCAAAGCATTTACTAAGGCCTGCAGCTGTACCTCTGTGGTGTCTGATCCCCTCAGATTTCAGAAGCTAAGCAGGGTCTGGCCTGGTTAGTACTTGGTTAGTATTTGCCTGGGAATACCAGGTGCTTTAGGTTTCAGAGGAAAATATGGCAACCCATTCCCAAAAAACAATCAGCCATTGAAAACCCTGTAAATAGCAGAGAAGTACTGACAATACTGTTTCACCTGCTATATGTAGGGTTGCTATGAGTTGGACACCAACTCAACAGCACCCAACAACAAAAAGCATTTACTATAATTTTTTCACAAAAATCAGTTGTATTTCATTTTACAATTGTATATTAATTGTAAGAAATGTTTCATTGACATTTTCTTGCATATACATATGGGACTTTGATGGTATTTACCTCCCATATCCGTACTTATCCTCTCTGCCCTTTCCTGCTGTTCTCCTATTCTTGAATAATCCCCCTTCTACTTTGGTGTCTTTTCTTAAAATCTAGATCCCACATGAGAGAAAACATGCTATACTTGCCCTGAATCTGGCTTATTTTACTTTACATATCTCTAGCTCCACCCATTTTCCTGAAAAACGACAGTTCATTCTTTATGGCTAAAAAACTATGGTGTGTAGGTACCACATTTTCTGTACTCATTCATCTATTGATGGGCACCTAGGCTGAATCCAGCACTAGCCTATGGTGACTTGTGCCACAGTTAACACAGATGAGCAGGTTTGCTGCCTGATTCCTTTGGATGTATACCCAGGAGTGGTGTAGCTAGGCCATATGGTAGAGGAGGTAGCGGTGTGAACACTGAAACTGAAGTTTGGGAAGAACTAGGAAAGTGAAGGGGATATTTATTTCCCTTCAGTCCTATTCTTTACTCTTAATATTGCAGTGGAACCATGACATGTACAGTAAGAAGATAATTTGGGGTGCAGAGTTGGAGACACAAATTAGTGACACATTTTTCAATTTTCTAATCTTTATTGGGGGCTGGGATTGGGTAGAGCACTTCTCTGGAGTCTCTGAGGTCCCAAGTTCAATTCCCAGCAACGCAAACATGGGAGAAGGATGTGGCAATCCACTTGAGACAATCCCGAAACAATCAGCCATTGAAAACCCTGTAAGGGTCGCTATGAGTCAGAAACGACTCGACAGCACCAAACAACAATCTTTGTTGTTGTTGTTAGGTGCTGTCGAGTCGAGTCCGACTCATAGCGACCCTATGTACAGCAGATCGAAACACTTGCTGATTCTGTGCCAGGCAAACCATCTTATTTATGTTTAAGCCCATTGTTGCAGACACTGTGTCAATCCATCTGGTGGAGGGTTTTCCTCTTTTGCGTTGACCTGCCACTCTTCCAAACATGGTGTCCTTCTCCAGGGATTGTTCTCTCCTGACTACATGTCCAAAATATGTAGGATGCAGTCTGGCCATTTTTGCTTCCAAGGAGCACTCTGGTTGTACTTCTTCTAGGACAGATCTGTTGGTTCTTTTGGCAGTCCATGGTATATTCAATAGACGTCTCCAGCACCACAATTCAAAAGCATCAATTTTTTTTCTGTCTCTCTTGTTCAATGTCCAGCTTTCACAACCATATGATGCCACTGAAAATACCATGGCATGAGTCAGACGCACCTTCGTCTTCAATGTGACATCTTTGCTTTTCAATACTCTAAAGAAATCTTTTGCCACAGCTTTTCCTAGAGAAATATTTGTTTTGGTTTCTTGACTGCTGCTTGCATGGGTGTTGATTATAGAGCCAAGCCAAGCAAAATCTTGGACAACCTCAATCTTTTCTCCATTTAATGTGAAGTTGCATGCTGACCCAGTTGTAAGGATTTTTGTTTTGTTGATGTTTAGTCATAACCCATATTGAAGCTATGATCTTTGATCTTCATCAGTGTTTTAAATCCTCTTCATTTTCAGCAAGCAAAATGGTGTCATCTGCATAACGCAAGTTGTTAATGAGTCTTCCTCCAATCTTGATGCCACATTCTTCCTCATAAAGTCCAGCTTCCCAGATTATTTGCTCAGCGTATAAATTGAAGAGATAGGGTGAAAGTATACAGCCCTGACGCACACCTTTCTCAACTTTAAACCACTCAGTGTTTCCCTGTTCTATTCGAACAACTGCCTCCTGGTTCATGTACAGATTTCTCATAAGCACAATTAGGTGTTCTGGTATTCCCATTTTCCGAAGTGTTATCAATAATTTGTTATGATCCACACAATCAAATGCTTTTGCATAGTCAATAAAACATAGATAGACATCTTTTTGATATTCTCTGCTTTCAGCTAATATCCACCTGACATCAGCAATGATGTCCCTAGTTCCCCGCCCTGTTCTGAATCCCGCTTGATTTTCCGGTAATTCCCTGTCTATATACTGCTGCAGTCGCTTCTGAATGATCTTTAGTAGAATTTTGCTGGTGTGTGATATTAATGATATTGTCCGATAGTTTGCACATTCAGTCAGATCCCCTTTTTTGGGAATAGGCACAAATATGGATCTCTTCCCGTCAGTTGGCCAAGTAGCTGTTTTCCAAATCTGTTGGCATAAACATGTTAACACCTCCAGTGGTGCATCTGTTTGTTGAAACATCTCTATTGGTAGCCCATCAATTCCTGGAGCCTTGTGTTTTGCCAGTTCTTTCAAGGCAACTTCCACTTCATCCTTCAACACCATTGGTTCCTCTTCGTATGCATCCTCTTGGAATGGTTGGTCATCTACAATTCTTTCTTGTATAATGACTCTGTGTATTCTTCCCATCTTCTTTTGATGTTTCCTGCATCATTTAATATTTTCCCTGTAGAATCTTTCACTACTGCCACTCGAGGCTTGAATGTTTTCTTCACTTCCTTAAGCTTGAGAAACACGGAGTGTGTTCTTCCCTTTTCGTTTTCTGCCTCCAGCTCCTTGCACATGTCATTATAATATTTGTTTTGTCTTCTCGAGCTGCCTTGTGAAATCTTCTGTTTAGTTCCTTAACTTCATCATGTCTTCCTTTTGCCTTAGCTGCTTGACGTTCAAGGGCAAGGTCCGGTGTCTCCTTTGACATGTAATTTGGTCTTTTCTTTTTTTCTTGTCTTTTTAAGAACTTTTTGCTTCCTTCTTGAATGATATCTTTTATGTCATGCCAGGACTCTTCTGGTCCCCTATTATTTGTGTCTAATGCATTAAACCTATTTTTGAGGTGGTCTCTGAACTCGGGTGGGATATACTCAAGGTCATACTGTGGATTTGGTATACTTGTTCTAATTTTCTTCAGCTTC
>VMDO01024514.1:0-29616 GCA_007922755.1 Pedetes capensis
ATAGTGCTCTTGTTTTATTCATTGTAATGAAGAGTTTTTGGAAATAAGATACTATTGTCATATATTTTGTTTTGAAATTGGTAGCCATAAGATTAAAATAAATACCTATCACCAGAGAGAAAGAAAAATATTTTATAATGGTAAAATGGTCAACTGTTGTTGTTGTTGTTGTTGTTGTTGTTGTTGTTGTTGTTGTTAGGCGCAGTTGAGTTGGGTCCAACTCATAGTAGGAAGTTTTTATGATAATAAATATATATATACACTCACACAAGGAGGGAAAATGTACATGAAGTAACACTTACCTAATTGAAGAGAAAAATAGACACTTCAACAATAATGGTTGAATACTTAAAATAGTGGGAGAGGCAAGGAGCAATGAGGGGAAAAGAGGGGGTAAAAAAGAGCAAAGTACACAACATAATTGTATGAAAATGCCATAATTAAAGCCATTGTATTGTATACTAGTTAATTTTTTAAAAAAATGAACAAACATGAAATGCAGCAAAAGCAGTACTCTGAGAGAAATTTATATTTGAAATAACCATATTAGGAAAGTAAAAAGAACTCAAAAAATGTCCTACCCTTTTGCAATACAAAACTAAAAAAAGGTAAGAAATGCTATCTAAATACAAAGCAACCACATATAAGGAAACAATTATGAGTAGAACAGAAATTAGTGAAATAGAAAATAGAAAAACAATAGAGAAAAAATCATGAAACCAAATAGCTGTTCTTTGATTAACTCAACAAAATTGACAAGCCTTCAGTTTGAGCAAGAAGAAATAAAACTCAAGTTGCTCAAATCAGGAATTAAAGAGTAAACATATCTAATGACCTTAGAGAATTAAAAAAAGTATTTTAAGAGAGTATTATGAACAATTGTATGTTAAAAAATTAGATAACCTACATGAAATAAACAAATTTCTAGAAGCACATCAACTACTGAAACTGATTCAAGATAAATGGAAAATCTGAATAGATATATACAAAACAAAGAGACAAAATTAGTATACAAAAATATTCCAGCAAAGAAAAATCCAGGAGCAGATGGCTTCCTTGATGGAGTTTCCAATCATTTAGGCAAGAATTAGTGCCCATCCTTCACAAACACTTCTTTAAATTTTAAGAAGAGGGGAACACTTCCCAATTCACCCTTTAAGGCCAATATCACCCTCATATCAAAACAGATAAAGATATTACAGTAAAAGAAAGCTACAATATCACTTGTAAATATAGATACAAATATATTTTAAAAAATACTACCAAATCAAATCCAGAAACATATAAATAGTATTTATCTCAGGAATAAAAGGTGTGTTCAACATACAAAATTCAATCAAACCAATATGCTATAATAGAATAATAGCAAACCATATGATGAGCTTAATACACAGTAAAAATAATTGACAAAATCCAACAACCTTTCAAGAATAAAAGACTGAACAAAATAGGAATGGAAGGGAAAATCCTCAACATGATTTGCGTAAACATCAGAGTTAATATCATACTCAGTGGTGAAAGACTTAAAGCTTTCCCACTAAACTCAGTAACAAGACAAGAATGCCTGTTTTCAGCACTTCTATTCAATACTGTGCTAGAAAATATTGCCAGAACAACTAGGTAAGTAAAAGAAATAAAATGCACTCAAATTCAGGAGGAAGTAAAAGTATTCACAGATGGCATGTATGATATTACATATAAAAATTTCAAGAATTTCAGAAAATAACTATTAAACAATATCAGCAAGGTTTCAAGATTCAAGATCAATATACAAAAATCATGTTAGTTGCCATACTCCAGTAATGAGCAATCTGAAAATAAAATTAAGAGAATAATTCTATTTATAATAGTACCAATATAAATAAAACACTTAAGAATAAATTTAACGGGAAATGCACCATTTGTACACTGAAAACTGGAAAGCAATGTTAAAGGAAATTTAAGAATATCTAAATAATGGAAAGGCAATTGGTGTTTGTGGATTGGACAACATGCTATTTATCGGTTAGCAGTAATACTCAAATCATCCACAAATTCAACATATTTTCCATGAAAATTCCAGCTAACTTCTTCAAAGAAAATGACAAGCTAAAATTAATATATGGGAATGTAAGAGACTGAGAAGGGCCAAAATAACCTTTATAAAAAAGAATAAAATTGATGGCCTCACTCTTAACAAATTTCAAAACTAACTAAAAGAGCAACCAATAGGATGGTGCTGGACTAAACATAGACATACAGATCAACTGAACAGAAGTGAGAGTCCAGAAACAAACCCATTCTTGTATGGTCTATTAATATTTGACAAGGGGACCAAGATGATTAGATGTGGTAATGAATAGTCTTTTTATGGATTATGCTGTACCAATTGGACATAAACATTCAAAAGAATAATTCTACATACACGCCAAAAAAACTCATAATGGGCAATCTAGCTAAAATTGAGAGCCAATATTATAAAACTCTTAAAAAAATCAAGTATTCCATGATTTGGAGTTAAGTACTGATTCCTTAGACACAATATCAAAATCACAAACTATTAAAGGGGAAAAAAGAGAATATTGAAAAGATGAACTTCATCAAATTAAAACTTTTGTCAGCCAAAGGACACCATGAAGAAAATGAAAATACAACTTAGAGAATGAGAGAAAATATTTGCTAATCATGTATCTGGTAAGTGCCTTGTATATGGAACATATCAAGAGCTCTTACAAATCAAGGGCAATAATATGAACTGGCATTTAGAAATAAATGGACTAAAAAGGACATAAAAATGCTGAATAGCATTAGCCATAAAGAAAATGTAAATCCAACTCAGAATGAGATAGCTCTTCACACCCACTAGGACAGCAATCATCAGAAAGTCATACAAAAACAAGTATAAATGAGAATACAAGGAAATTGAAACTCTCATACATTTAGGAGAAGAATATAAAATGGTGGAACAACTTTGAAAAACATACTGTAAATTCCTTTCAAAAGTTAAGCACAGAGTCACCATATGACCCAGCAACTTCACTCCTCAATATATATCCAAGAGAAATGAAAATATGTATCTGCCTAAAAACCTATTCATGAATGTTCATGCTATTATTAGTCATAATAGCCAAATACTTATCAATTGATAATACTTATCAATTGATGAATGAATAAATATGATACATTCATATAATGGAATATAACTTGGAATTATAAAGAAATGAAGGATTGACACATAGCTAAAAGGTGAAAGCATTTTCAGAAGTGAAAGAAGGCAGTCACAAAGAACCACAGATTCTAAGATTCCACTTGTATGAGATGTCTAGAATACACAAATCTATAGAGACAGAAAATTAGTTTGTAGCTGTGCAGGGCTAGGTTGGGAGGAGGGAGGGAATGTGGAGTGACTGCTAATGGGTTCCAAATTCACTGAAAGACATCAAAAATGTTTTTAAAATTACGTTGTGTGATGGTTATGCAACTCTGAAATGTAGACTTATGCATTTGAATAGTATGTAGATCAAATCTTAATAAGGCTCTTCAACAAGACGAAAGAGTTGAACCAGATGATCTATAAGATCTATAGGACTCCTACATTCAGGCATTCTACAGTGTTAAATCTAACCTATTTTATGCATATAATTGCTTTATATTATTACTTTCTTTGCCAAACACCCTACTGTATCCCATTGAACTCAAAATGAAGTGACCATTTAAAAATTCCATTACAGCCTTAATCAATAATTGTTACAAAATACATTTGCCAGGCATATTTGAGATACCTTTAGTGTACAAAGCGCAGTACAGAGGACCATACAGATATTTAAGTCCTGGACCCTCTCTCCAAGAATCTGACAGATTTGAACTCAAAGAGCTGTAAATCAATGTAGAAGGAAGTTCTACTGAATATATCAGACAAGAATTGACAGTAGGAAGCATTTTAGCTTTGATGGATAACCAAGCAGTAGGTGGACACAAGGCCACTCTAGACCGAGAAAAAGTATGTGAACAAAAGTATACAGACATAAAAGTCTATTCTTCATGCAATTCCTCCCAAGAACCTAGACTATACATTAGCCAGTCAGATTTTAGTTACCATAAATATTTGAACATCATAAATTATAGCCCTTCAAAAATAGTCTATAATTTTTACTCCCTTATCTCTATCTTCCAATTTGTTTGAATTGGTGAGGCTTTACTGCATTCCTGCTCATATTTCTTTGTGTAATGACTGCTAAGGACCTCACATTTTTATCGTCTTCTGTGGGTTAATAAAGTAAAAATTTACTTTCTTTGAAGTCAGAATTGGAACAGTGCCTCAGGAGGTAGTCCAAAACTAAAATAAGGAAACATTTTAATTCTTTTCATGACCTCAATAAAATATATATAATAAAATATTCCCCTTGATTTTGTATTTCAAGATTTTTTCAAATTATTAGACTATGATTTTGAGTAGAGAGGTCCTATATGCTACCCCTACCCACTCAACCCAGTTTCCCTTATTAGTAACATCTTGCATTAGTGTGGTACATTTGTTACACATGATGAACCAATATCAACACAGCATTATTAGCTAAAATTCATAATTTACATTAGTGTTCACTTTTTGTATTGTACAGTTCTCCAGTTTCTACAAATGCATAATGTCATGTATCTACCATTACAGTGCAATGCAGAATAGTTTCACAGCTCTAATTCTCCCCTATGCTTCACCTACTTATCCCCCTCCCCCTAAGGCCTGGCAGCCTCAGATATTTTTACTGTCTCTATAGTTCTGCCTGACGACAGCAGTAGCCCTGTTGGCATACAATCCCATCAGATCTCGGAAGCTAAGGAGAGTCGGGCCTGGTTAGTACTTGGATGCGAGACCACCTGGGAATGCCAGTTGCTGTAGGCTTGGGAGAAAGACCCGGGAACCCACTCCCAAAAATCAATCAGCCATTGAAAACCCTATGAATAGCAGAGAAGTACTGACAATAGTGTTTCCCCTGTTGTATGTAGGGTCGCTATGAGTCGGACACCAACTCGACGGCACCTAACAACAACATAGTTCTGCCTTTTCTTAGAATCCTGCAATATGTAGCCTTTCTTACTATTTTCCTTGTTGTTCAGTGCTATAGAGTGCGAGTCGGTGTCTGACTCATAGCGACCCTACATACAACAAGAGAAACACTATTGTCAGTGCTTCTCTGCTGTTCATAGGGTTTTCAATGGCTGATTGACTTTTGGGAGTGGGTTGAGTGGGTTGCCGGGTCCTTCTCCCAAGCCTACAGTGTCTGGTGTTCCCAGGTGGTCTGCCATCTAAGTACTTACCATGCCCCATCCTGCTTAGCTTCCGAGATCTGACGCCACAGTGCTATGGCTGCAGGCTACTTTCACTTAGCAATATGAATTTAAGGTTCCTCCATGTCTTTTCAAGGCTTACTTTTATGGCTTACTTCTTTCTGTTACTGAATAATATTCTATTATATAGATGCACCATAGTTTGTTTATTTAATATTGAAGGACATACTGGTGACCTCCAAATTTTGACAATTATGTATAAGGCTGCCTTAAGAATTTATATGCAAGTTTTTGTCTGGACCTAAATTTGCAACTTATTTGAGTAAATGACTGAGATTGCTGCATGATAGGGTAAAATTGTGTTCATATTTGTAAGAAACTGTGAAATTGTCTTCTAAAGTGGCTGTACTATTTTGCCTTCCACCAGCAATGAAGCTTCTAGTTTAGGATTTCCTAATAAAAAGTTTGTTTAGTATTGAGTTATGTGACTTTCTCAGCCATTGATGGCTAATTCTGTATCTACTTAGCATACGGTAAAAGGGCAAATGAGCATGCAACTTCCCATTGACCTTGTGGCTTTCTGTTGTAATTCCTGAAGATCACAATGATTCCTTTTAAAATATCATTTAGTATTACAATGCAGATGGCACCCAAACCTACCTTAATGGGAAAGGAGAGTTTCTTCAATTTTGGATATTTTGTGTAATAAAAGTGAACTTAGAAATCTAATCTAATTCTATTGAAATTTTCTCAATGGTATTCACTCATTGACCAATTTCAGACAGTAATTTGCAGATGTTCAGAGGACATTGCTCCTTATTCAGTCTTCATTCTTCATTGAGCTTGCTCATTGTTCCCTCATTGGGCCCTAGGTACATATGATCTGTTATCATTAGTGATTTTCTATGTGGGTGGATCCGGCAACCCACTCCCAAAAATAAATCTGCCGTTGAAAACCCTATGAATAGCAGAGAAGCACTGACCATAGTGCTTCACCTGTTGTACGCAGGGTTGCTATGAGTCGGACACCAAATTGACAGCACCAAACAACAACAACACTACATTATCTGGTACAGAATTTTTCTGCTCCAATTAGCTCTCTTTTGGTTGCAAGGAAAGAGACTAAATAATTCCAGCTCAACTAAAAGGGGCATTGGTATATATTAAAGATATACAGGAATCTCAAAGAAAGTGAATGATAGAAACTGACATATAGCTAGGCCTTGCAAGAACTGTAACAGAGATAGGAGTGGAGTAGTTATAAGTCCTAACTCTGGAGTTAGATCTCCTACATTAAAATCCTGGCTTTGCCATTTATTAGCTGCCTGACCTTATGCAGTCACTAACTGCATGTGCTTCAACATCCTCATCCACCCATCAGATGAGTATGATAATCATACTTACTTTATAGTATATGAAAATTAAGTAAATTAATATAGATAAATAGCTAAGAGTAGCCAGCACGTAGAGAACATAAGTATTAAATATTTTTAATATGAATTGCCAAGGCAGCTTGTTTGGTTGTGCGCTCTCTCTCTGTCTCCTCTCTCCTCTCTCTTTCTCTCTCTCTCATCTTTATCTCTCTCTCTCTCTCTCCTCATTTCATACTGTTTTTTCTTGACTGACGCCTCTCCTTCTTTCTATGGGCTTGCTCTGTTCTCCTGCAATTTTTTTATACCCGTAACTATATATTATTTTCTATTTTTGAAGAATTTCAACTTGAATGTTGTCCTGTGGCTTAGTGACTTTGAACCTAGGACATATACTATAGAGGTTAAGAGGACAGACTCTGAAGCCAGGCTACATGGGTTTCAATCTCACCTCTGCCATTTCCTACCTGTGTGTCCCTGATCAACTGATTTAGACTTTCTGTAATTCCATTTACTCATTTGTCAAATGCTGTTGATGATAACTGTAGAATCTACCCCACTGCCTGCTGCAATGATTGAATGAGTTGGAGTGTCTATTTGTGGGAAGGAAGGAAATCAGCCATGGGGGTAACACTAGAGGGTAATGGGTGGTTAACATGAGCAATAATATGCATGTGTTGAAATGTCAAAATGAAATCCATTAAGTTGTACAGTAACTAAAAACAATTACTTATAAAAATAAAATTAAAATTAAATCAAAAGATTTTACCTGGTATATGAAGCAAATGCTACCTGAGCATTTGTTACCATTATTATAGCAATTCTCAAAGCATCTTTTTGATTATACCTCCTACCATTAACTGCTTTGTGAATGTTTTTTTGTTTGTTTTTGTTTTTGTTTTTGCCTAGTTCTTCTTTGTAGACTAGGCTTCATGAATCATGAATAGATGCAAGGCTAGGAATAGAGTTCCTTTGTTTAGATACCCACTCATTGCCATCAGTTATGGCCAGACCGTGAGGTTAAAGAATATATAACATGGTTACTAACCCTGGTGGGACTGTAGGGGTGGGAAGTTTATATTTTATTTACGGTATGAGCAGGCAAATGCTGTAAATAGCTGTAAATATATTGGAGACATGTGCATAGAGTTCTCAATAAATACTGATAATGCTGTGAGCTGGATGTCTAACTCAGATATATATTATATTGAGTATGAATGGGGCCCAGAGCACTTGCTGGAAATATGTTTGAAGCTAAATTCTAGAACTGTGGAATTGCAAAGCTGGCTATGATCTTAAAGAGTTCTAAGTACAACCTCCTCTCTTTTCTACTGTCTTTATGCAAGGTTTTAGAGTTTAGAAAACTGAAGTGGACATTAGACACCAAAGCCCATATCACACAGTGAGTTATTGAGAAACCTCAGTTATGCCAGAATTGTTGCTGTACAATTTAATCCATCATTTAATCCAAATACTTTTGGATTTTCTCCATATCTCAAACCATACTTCCCATGTAATTTTGCAAGTTTTATGGATTCACATAAGGCCATCTTGAGTTAAGCCAATGACTATCCTTATTTAGGTTTCCATACTCCTTCTTATTAGCTTCTACCTAAAGATGACACCTCACAATATAAAGTTTTGAGAGGCTTCTCCCCACCTTACTCTGGCACATCAAGAAACTATAGTGAGAAATATTGGAAGAGGCAATTTATCACATGGTCTCACCCATAATTTAGCTTCACTGCATAAAGCATAAGCCATCTGTTCCTTATTTATTACAATATCCACCAAAATGATTGAAATTTTAAGGGAAATATGTTGTTGTTGTTGTTGTTAGGTGCTGTCGGGTCGGTATCTGACTCATAGTGACCCTCATAGGGTTTTCAATGGCTGACTGTTTTGGGATTGCCTTGGGAGTGGGTTGCCATGTCCTTCTCCCATTTTTGTGGTGCTGGGAATCAAACTCGGGACCTCAGAGACTACAGAGCAACACTCTACCAACTGAGCTAAATCCCAGCCCAAGGGAAATATAGATTGCTTTAATTAAAAAAACTGCATTTCAAAAATCTCCCAGCTTTGAGGTCTTGTTATTTCAACCATCACCTGATTAGATACAATATGTAATCTTATTTTATTAATGTTTATTTATGGGCATCTATTTGAGACACTAAATACAGTATTAAATTCAAAGTGTTTCATATTAGAAACTACAATAAAAATAAATAAAGCTTAAGTAAATATAATAAATGTGCCTTCAATCAAAACCTTCTGAATCTTTAAGCCGGGTGCAGTGGTACACGCCTGTAATCCCTGCAGCTCCAGAGGCACAGGAAGGAGGATCACAAGTTCGAGACCAGAGGCAGTCTGTGTAACTTAGTGAGACCCTGTCTCAAAAAGTAAACAAAAAAAATGGGATTGCAGCTCAGTGGTCCAGCACTTGCAAAGCATGCAAGCAAGAGGCCCTGGGTTCAACCCCCAGTACCACACATACACACACACACACACACAAAAACCTTCTGAATCTTTCAAATATCCATGTGCATTTCTGCCTCTACACTTTTGTCTATTTTAATGCACAAACCAAGTGCCTATTCCCCTACTCTCTACTTTTCTAACATCTAGATTAACAATTATTATTACTTGAAAATGGTCAGTCATAGCATCCATTGATAAATAAATTTCAAATAATTTTGTGTTCAATAAAATATACATGATATTAAAATAATGTTAAATGTAAACAAATGCAAATAAATCTTACTCTAATGAATTCACAAAAACAGAGACTCCTTGGCTTGACTTTAAAGGCTCCACAAAGTGGCTCCAATTTATCATTCCAAGATTATCATCCTGCATTGTCCTTCATGAATCTGTCACTCAAGTCAGAAAGGCTTACTGGGTTCTCTTTTAAAACAGCATGTGGGCATCATGGCACTTGTCCCGAATCTCAGGGACTCAGGATGCCAAAGCAGGAGGATGGCAAATTCAAGGGCAGAGGCTGCCTGTGCAAATTAGGGAGACCCTGTCTCAAGCTGGGAGTGCAGCTCAGTGTTAGAGAACTCTCCTAGCATGTGTGAGGCACTAGGTTCAAATACTCAATACTGCAATATTAGTTAACTAATTAATTTAATGGTCTGCACATTCCAGCCTCCCTAATGATACCCCACATACAATTACCTCCCTCTTGCTCATCACAAATTTTACCATTCAAATTTTACTAGTTGTCATAGAAATTTGGCAAAAGAAGCAAACCATATGATCAGCTGTTATACAGGAAGCCTGCACAGAGGAGTAGAGGCTTTAAGACATAAGCAAAAATAAGATTCAAGCAAGTGAAGGGTAAGGGGAAAGTATCTGGTTGACAGGCAAAACTATGGGGGTAAAAATGTACAAGAATATTTGAGGGATGAGTAAAGCTTTGCCAGTAACAAAAATGAAGGTCTAAATTAAACCGATAACCAGGTATATTGACCATGTAAAGCTTGCCTTTTTCCACAAACTCTCTGAGGCAGGACAAAGCATTGAGGTTAGAGAAGGGATTATGGATCTGAGAAATATTTGAAGGGTGAATCAATGAGACTAATTGTTCAAAGATTTTAAACCTGGCAGCACAGTGATCATATTTTTTTTTGCATTAGAAAAATTGCTTTGGCAGCAATGTGGAGAATGCAGTGGTGAAAAGTAGGCTGATTAATTAGAAGACTACTATAGCCATAATTGGGGCTGGGATTTAGCTCAGTTGGTAGAGCGCTGCGCTGCAGTCTCTGAGGCCCTGAGTTCAATCCCTAGCACCGCAAAAATGGGAGAAGGACCTGGCAATCCACTCCCAAGGCAATCCCGAAACAGTCAGCCATTGAAAACCCTATGAGGGTCGCTATGAGTTGGATACCGACTTGATGGCACCTAACAACAACAACATAGCCATAATGGGCCAAACATGAATTGATGTGGGCCTAGCATTACTTTTTGTTGTGTACTGTCCAGTTGGGTCCAACGCCTAGTGACCCTATGTACAACAGAATGAAACACTACCCAACACCGTGCCATGCCCTGCACTGTGTCTGACAGTGTTTCTCTGCTATTCATAAAGTATTCAATGGCTATTTGTTTCGGGATGGGATGCCGGGTCCTTCTCCTAAGCCTACAGCATCTGGTATTTCCAGGCAGTATTCCATTTTAGGACTAACCAGGTCGGACCTAGTTTGGCTTTCAAAATCAGAGGAGATCAGACACCAGGGTGGTATGGCTGTAGATAGTCTTACCTAGGGTAGTGAAAAGGATGCAAAGAGGGAATGTAAGAAAGAGCACAGGGAAACTGGGAGAGTAATGTCATTGATGAAAACAAGGAAGTTTTCAGAGAGAAACAGTCTAGAAGTGGGATGATAAAGAACATAATTTTGTCCAGTGCAGAAATGGCATTGTGTGTGTGTGTGTGCATGTGTGTGTTAATATATGATTTTTCATGAAATACACTGGCTATGTATTAAATTGTATAAATTTTACCTTCAAAAGAAACTGGAAGAAGGCAGTTCATGAACTGTTCAGGAAGAAGGGAGGGAAGGAGAGGAGGGGTAGTTTATTCTCTATCAAAATACAAAAATAGAGCATCCCATTTTTAACCCAAACAAAAGTATAAGCTTTTGAAACATTAATATTCAGTGACAATAGGACCTCCAAATGGAAATTTTATGGCGACAGTTTGAGAAACTGAATTAGAGCTGAGGTGAGAGAGAGGAAATGCAGATTTGAGAGCTGTCTGTGCAAAGGAATTAGTTGAAGCCTTGAGATTTCACCAAAGGAAAGCCCAGGGAATCAAGATTGAGTTTGGAGAATTACCTCCACTTAAGGAATGGGAACTATCTGGAAAAATTAAGGAATATACTATGACCCCCAAATCCACCAAATAGTTTCAAGAGACAGAGGTCAATCAGCAGTAGTTGTTAAATGCTGAAGAAAATCCGTTTTTCTTTGGCTTGGGTATTAGGGCTGGTGATTAGATCACTGATGGCTTTTAAAAGAACTATTTCTAAGAAGCTACAGGAAGTAAATATGCAGTGTGCCATCAGATGGAAACTTTGCCAAAGAAAAGAACTAGGAAAGATAACTCTAGAACAGTGATAGGGTCAAATAAATGATCTCCATCATCCAAAGAATGGATGAAACCTCTTGAAAACTACATCAATTAGACTTGCATCCTCTTCCATAAGTTCAAATTATTTTCACTTTAAAAATATTGTGAAAACATCTGAGATTATTATATTTGAAATGTTTTATGATCTAATTTTTTGAAGAAACGTCAATTTTCTATATTACAATAGGCTAAGTGAAAATAACATTAATTATGCCCACATATACTTCAAGGAACTTGCAGTAAAATTATATAAAAGTGATCTATTGTACGGTTATATAACAGCATGCATCTTTGTGCACAGGGATGTGTGAGAGAGAGAGAGAAAGGGAGAAGAGAAAGATCTATGTATTCTCAAAATATAAATTGTTCATTAATGTCCAATTCAAATTTAATCTCTTTTATAAACCCTTCACGGATCGCTGCTATTGATATTTCATCCATTTGTACTGTCTCCACCTACCCCCCCCCATTAATTTTTAAGCCTCTAAGAGAGGAATCCTTCTTTTATTAATCTTTCTATACTTCAAATATATAGAATGAGGATTATACATGATAGGAACTTGAGAATTAGCTATTCCTTTGGTTTTTAAAATGGCTTAAAATTTTGTTCATATGTTCCATGTACTTCCATGTTATTGACCCATGTAATGTAGTCATTTAAATCATACTAGTAGCACACAAGAATAATTTTTAGACTGCTTGTTCTTTTAAATTTTAACTTAATTTTGCATTTTAGCCAACTGTGTATATAGACTTCAGTAGCCCTGCACCATTGTTGAGGTTTTGGAGAGTTCCCCTCTTTGTGCTTTCTGGCATCTTTTGGCCCTCATCTATTATAGTGATCTTGCTCTTACTTACTAAATGTGCATCATTAATTCATTCAACATTTCTGATTCCACCCTGAGGACTAAATCATTTTCCATCTGCTCCACTGGCTTCTGAGTAACTTTTCTATGTTCATTAGGAAGAAATACGGAACAAATGAGGACCCGACGCCATTAAACTTTGTAAACCAAAGGTCTTTGCTCCTTGAAAAATAGCTAAAAATCCAAGGGCCTACTTTGTGCCTTTTAATTCCTGCCCATGTCTATTTAAAACACAGTAGTAGCTCTATCACAAAGATATAGGGTGAGGGAGTCTGAGACAGAATTCAAGTAGCAATAAGAAATGCAAGATTGGAAAGGAAAAGAAAAAACCTTTTCTTTTTCATGTTGAATGCTTCTCAGATAATTGTTCCATCTTTATATGGTGTTAACATTGTTAGAAAATTAATTAAATGGGGAAAAACATTATTATTCCCTCTGCCAAAGGAACAGTGTTCTAATGTACACTTTTCAGTCAAAAATGAAGTCTTTAGCCCTGAACAATGATAAACCTCTCTCTCCTATGATTTAACTATTTACTGGTAATCACCAGAAAGGAGTATCCTAAGTACTGGTTCTCACAAAGGACTACAATGATATCTACTAAGTGGTTCCTATTTCCCTGGCTGGCCGCACTCCACCTTGGCATTGGAGGATATAGGTCTGCCTATGAAATGGCTCCTTAGATATTTTCCCCCTGAATGATGTATTTAGGAAATCCTCCAGTATTACATACTTGACTCAAGTGCTGATCTTTCTCTCAAACAGAGACCTTGCTTTAGCAGCTATAAGGCTTCAATTTACTTCCCTTCTCTGGGCCTCAGAACATCCATCTATAAAATGAAATATTTAGACTAGATGAGCAATAAGATGTCTTCAACTTCTATCCAATTCCATTGTTTTGTAAAGACTGACAAAATACAGTAGCAAGAAAAGAACACTGGCTTTGTCCTCAGAAAATCTTAAGTTTCTAGCCTAGTCCCACTGTCAAGTGACCTTGAGATGACATTATATTTCTGTACTTTGTTTGCCAACCTGTAAAATCTACTAGTAAATGGATTTCTACAAGTGCCGCCAATCTAGCTTTTCCTATGGTTCAGAAGCACAGTTTTTTAAAAACATCCTTCTGAATTTCTTAGTTTGATGTTGGCAGAATCATTTTCTTGATTATTCAGGCTTTCTACAATTTCTGTATCTAATCAGTAAGAATATCTTCCCAAACATCTCTTATAAACACCCCCTCTCTCCTTTCATATATTTACTGGGGCACTTGGGTTCTTATCACATTTTTTGACTCCTGCAATAGCCTCTTAACAGTATATCCTGTCTCCAATTTTAACACTCTTAAGTTCACCCTTTGTCCTATTGCCAGAGTGGTCTTTCCAAAGAATATACTGGGACATGGCATTCTAGTGCTTAAAATCCCTCAATGGCTCCTCATTGCCACAAATAAAATGCCCAAACTTTTTAACCTTCTTTTTTAAAACCTTTCATGTTACCACTCCACTAACATATTCACTCTTTGTTGACTTTGTCTTGTACTTTCTCATCTCTGTACCTATACTCAATGATGTTTCCTCTGTCAGACTGCATCTTCCCTGCAGTAAACTTTCTTGTTTTTTGGATTCCACATATCCTTTCAAGTTCTGTTCTGTTCACATTCTCACTGCCTCAATGAAGCCTTCTGATTTCTCAAATAAATATAGCCTCTCCTTATACTGTGTGTCCCAGAGCACTGCTTTTAAGCCTGCAGCCATACCACTGTCCAATCTTGGAAGCTAAGGAGGGTCAAGCCTGGCTAGTACTTGGTTGGGAGACCACCTTGGAACACGAGGTGCTGTAGGCTTGGAAGAAGAACCTGGCAACCCACTCCCAAAAAACAATCAACCATTGAAAACCTTAACAATAACAGAGAAACACTGGCAATAGTGTTTCACTTGTTGAACATACAGTCACTATGGGTCAGACACTGACTCTATGGCACCTAACAACAACAACAACGATAGTAATGGCACCTAACAGCAACAATAGTAATCTGTACATTCTTTTTTCTTTCTTTCTTTCTTCTTTCTTTCTTTTACTAATTAGTCTACAATTTAATGGGTTCCATTATGACATTTCCACTCATTGTGTGTTGTTCATGTTCACCTCCCCCATTACTTGCTTACAACCCCTCTCTCTGACTGATTCCCTTCCTTCCCACCAATGGTCTTTCTGCTTGTATGTCTTGTGTGTGTGTGTGTGTGTGTACATATCCAGATATATATATATATATACATATATACATATCTCCAGATTCTGTCTTTGAGAGCAAAACATGATATTTCTGTTCCTTTTCCCCAATACCTTTTCTTTTTGGCCCCTTTGCCCTATCTTAAATCCCTTTTCTCTCTATACCTAGTCCCCTTTTTACTTTTGTGACATATATATATATATATATTCATCTACTTATGAGAGAAAATGGGAGAAGGGCCTGGCAATCCACTCCTAAAGCAATCCCTAAATAGTCAGCCATTGAAAACCCTATGAGGGTCACTATGAGTTGGATACTGACTTGAAGGCACCTAACAACAACAACAATGAGAGAAAAACATGCAATATGAGGTTTGTCTTTCTAGATCTGCCTTATTTCACTTCAAATGAGCTATCAGAGAAAATGCAAATCAAAATTTCATTGAGATACCATCTCACCCCAGTCATGATAGCTAGCATCAACAGAACAAAGAACAACAAATGAAGAGAAAGGAACCCTAATACATTGCTGGTGGGAAAGTTACTTCAGCCACTATGGATATCAGTATGGAGGTTCTTCCAAAAACTAAATATAGAACTACCATACGATCTATCTATACCACTCATGGGTTCATAGCCAAAGGAATATAAGCCAGCATACCATAAGGATACCTGTTCATCCATGTTTATTGTGGTGTTGTTCACAAGAGCCAAGATAAGTAATCAACCAAGGTGCTTATCAATAGATGAATGGATAAGGAAAATGTGGTATAGCCAAAACTAGCACACAAAAAGAAATAATTAAGATCAAGGCAGGAATCAGTGAAATAAAAACTAAAAAAATGCAGAGAATCATTGAAACCAAGAAGTGGTTCTTTGAAAAGATAAACAAGATCAGCAAACTTTTAGCCAGACTAAAAAGAAAGAGAAAAAGATCCACATTAATAAATTAGAGATGAAAATGTGGTCATAACAACAGATACTAATGAAATATGGAGGATCATCAGATATTATTTAGATAATTTTCCACCCCCAAAAAATGAAAATACAGAAGAAATAGATGAACTCCTTAACACTTAGGACTTACTAAAATTAAATCCAGAGGACATACATGAGTTAAACAGACCTATAACAAGCAATAAAATTGAGGCAATAATAAAGAACCTTCCAACAAAGAAAAGTCCAGGTCCTAGTGGGTGGGTTCACAGTTGAATTCCATTAAACCTTTGAAGAAGAATTAATATCTATCAAAATATTCAATGAAAAAGAAAGGGAAGGTATACTCCCAGAATCATTCTATGAAGGTAGTATCACCCTGATACCAAAACCAGATAAGGACACCACAAAAAAACCAGTTCCCCTGATGAACATTGATACAAAAAATCCTTAATAAAATTCTTACAACTAAATACAGCAACACATAAAAAAGACCATACACCATGACCAGATGGGCTTCATTCCACAGATGTAAGGCTGTTTCAATTAATGTAATACCACACATCAAGAGACTTCATAACAGAAATCTGCTGATCTTCTCAATAGATGCAGAAAAAGCTTTTGACAAAGTTCAACATCCCTCCATGATAAAATTCCTGAAAATATTGGTAATAGAAGGAACATATTTCAACATTATAAAGTCCATATATGGCAAACCTATAGCCAACATTATACTAAATGAGGGAAGATTGAAAGTATTCCCTTTAAGATAAGGAACATGATAAGGATATCCACTCTACTGTCTTTTATTCAATATAATGATTGAACTACTAGCTGGAGCAACCAAGCAAGAGAAAGAAAAAAAGAGAAAAATAAGGAACAAAGAGGACAAATTATTCCTATTTGCAGATGACATGATCCTGTATTTTAAGGACCCTGGAAATGCCACTAGAAAACTTTTAGAGCTAATTAGATCCTTTGGCAAATTAAGAGCATACAAAATTAACAATAAAAAATCAGTAGCATTTCTGTATACTGATAAAGAACAGGAAGAGAAAGAAATCAGAATGACAATCTCATGTATAATAGCTCACCAAAAAATTAAATATTCAGAAATTAATTTACTAAATATTCTAAAATAAAGGCTTCTGCAATGCAAACTTCAAAACTCTAAAGAAAGAGAGAAAAGACACTAGAAAATGGAAAGACCTCCCTTGCTCATGTAAGGAAAAATTAAGATTGTAAAAATGGCTATACTACCAAAAGTGATCTACAGATTGAATGCAATCCCCATCAAAGTTCCAATGATATAGTTCATAGAAATAGAAAAACCAATCCTAAAATTCATATAGAAGTGCAAAAGACCCCGTACAGCCAAAACAATCCTAAGCAGCAAAAGCAGTGCAGGAGGTATCACAATAGCTGACTGCAAACTATACTACAGGGCCATAATAGCAAAAGAAGCTTGGTAGTGGAACAAAAATAGGCATGAAGATCATGGGAACAAGATAGAAGATCCAAATATACACACATGCAGTTTTGTGACACCTGATTTTTGACAAAGATACCAAAGGCATACATTAGAGAAAAGGTAGCTTTTTTTTTCAGTACTGAAGATGAACCCAGGGCCTTGTGCTTGCATGCTTTGCAAGTGCTGTACCACTGAGCTGCACCCCTAGCCCAATTTTTTTTTTTACTTTTTGAGACACTGTCTCACTAAATTATGCAGACTGACTCTGGTCTCAAATTTGCAATCCTCCTGCTTCTGCCTCCTGAGTCATTGGGATTACAGGTGAAGATAGCCTTTTCAACAAATGATACTGGTAAAATTGGATATTCATGTGGAGAAAAATGAAAAATAGACCCTTATCTCTCCATCTCTATGCAAATCAACTGGAAATGGATGAGAAATCTCAACATAAATCAGAAACTTCAAAACCACTAGATGTAAATTTTGGCAAAACACTCCAACACATAGGCATAGGTAAATACTTTCTTAACAAGACCCCAGTAGCCCTGGAAATTGCACCAAGAATTGACAAATCAGATTACATAAAACGAAAAAGTTTTTTTGCACAGTAGAGGAAATAAATTAGTAGAGTACAAAGAGTGCCCACAGAATATGAGAAAATCTTTGTATCCTATACATCTGGCAAAGCATTAATATCTAGGACATACAAAGAACTCAAAAATGAAACACCAGACTAACAAATAATCCAATAAATAAGTAGGTAATGGAACTGAAGAGGCAGTTCTCAAAAGAAGAAATACAAATGGCCAATAAACATATGAAAAAATGTTCAATATCCTTAGCCATCAGGGAAATGGACATCAAAACTTCACTGAGATTCCATTTCACACCAGTCAGAATGGCTACCATCAACAAAACAATAACAAATACAGATGAGGCTTCAGGATGGGGGAGAAGTTCTTTTACATTGTTGGTGGGACTTTATTTATTTATTTATTTATTTTGCGGTACTGGGGGTTGAACCCAGGGCCTCGCACCTGCATGCTCTGCAAGTGCTGGACCACTGAGCTGCACTTCAGCCCATTTTTTTTTTTTACTTTTTGAGACAGGGTCTCGCTAAGTTATGCAGACTGCCTCTGGTCTTGAACTTGCGATTCTCCCGCCTCCGCCTCCCGAGCGGCTGGGATTACAGGTGTGCGCCACCACGCCCGGCCCTTGTTGGTGGGACTTTAAATTACTTTGTTCTGTATGGAAATCAGTATGGATGTTCCTCAGAAAACTAAAAATAAAGCTACCATATAATCCACCTATACCACTTCAGGGGGTTAGGGTTTAGTTCAGTTGATAGAGTGCTCCTCCACACTCTGTGAGAACCCAGATTCGATCCCTAGCACCACAAAAATGGGAGAAGGACATGGAAGTCTACTCCTGAAGCAATCCTGAAACAATCAGCCATTGTAAACCCTACAAAGGTCCCCATGAGTCGGACTTGACCTGATGGCACCTAATAGCAACAACAATATATGACTTCTAGAAATATATCCAAAGGAAGATAAGTCATCATACCACAGGGACACCTGCACTGCCATGTTTATTGCAGCACTCTTCACAATTGCAAGGGTATGGAATCAACCCAGGCGTATATCAACAAAGGACTGGATTTTAAGAAACCTGGTACATATACATAATGGAATACTATTCCACAGTAAAGAAGAATTAAATTATGTCATTTGTAGCAAAATGGATGGAACTGGAAACCATCATTTTAGATGAAATAACACAGACTCAAAAAAAGAAATAGTACATGTTCTCACTCAAATGTAGGAGCTAGTTCTACGTTAAAGAAACACACACACACACACAAACACATGCAATCATACGTATCTAAGCATGGAAAATACAAGTGGACTCACACACATACAATCGTACATATATGAGTGGAAAATACAAATGGACTCATCATGAAGGTGGAGGGGACTAGTGGGAGGGGGAAGGAGATGGGAAAGGTGGGAGAGGTAGGAGGAGCAACTTAGAGGGTAAAGAGGGAGACAAAAGTGGCTAAGTACAGGATGCAATTCTATGAAAATCTCATAATGAATCTCACTATATAGTATGCAAAGTAATAAAAAAGTACTATATCTCATAAATATGTACAATTATCACTATATGTTAATCAAAAAATTATTTTTGTTGTATAATGTTTAGGGAGATGGAAGTCTCAGCAATCCTGGTTTAATAATTTCACACTGTATGTATAAATTGAATTATCACTCTGTACCCCATAAATACATACAATTAAAATACTAATAAAAAAGAAAATGTGCTATACATACACTATGGAGTTTTATTCAGCCATAAAGAAGAATGAAATTAAGGCATTTGCAACAAAATGGGTGGAATTAAAGATCATCTCTATATTATTTTATGTATCAACTCATTCATGTGTTACAGTCCAGTGCTTCTCACTGGATTTTAATTTAATTAAACAAAATATCCATGTTTTATTTACTCCCATTGCTACTCAGACACTCAGCATAACTCAATACAGGATTTGTTGCTCTGCATATAATAGACACACACAAAGAAATTTAAAAGTCACATATTTGATGCCAAAGAACAGAAACCATTTGAATACGTCTTCCTAGTAGAGCTGTCACAGAGAGGATGAATTCTTTCTCCTATCACTAAGATAGTGATAGTCCTAAAGAGTTAGTTAATACACTGAGAACTCATTGAAAGACATTCCAAAAAAGAATAAACAAAACTGTAAAATGAATATCTCTTCCATCAAAATAAAACAAGATGTCTATTGACAGTTACTCTTTGATAGGTAATAGTCGGAAGCCAGGTCAGAAACATTCTGCCAAACCTGAAGCAAAACTAAACCAAAAGCATTCAGAACTGTAGATACTAACCAAGGACACATTGAAGCAGACAAACTTAAACACTTTACTTTGGAACAAATTAATTATTAAATGAAGACCTTCATCAGGCATCCCTCAATTAAGTAAAGCAGTCAACAGGCATTTTCTGGATTGTATATGGGGAACAACTGGCCTTAAGGCTGATTGGCTCTGAAGAATACATATATGCTTAAGAGAATGAGAAGAAGGGATGTTCAATGGTTTCAAGAACCACAAGGTCAAATAGTGGACAGGGCTTAGAGGTTCAGTTCACAATGCTTAAATTTCACACGAAAGCAGTAATTGCACAAGCTTTCATCTAAGAAAAAAATGATGCAAATTAAATGTGCATAAACAAGCTTCATAGGCTGATCTGGAAGGAGTAATCTGTGAATGAAGATCCATAAGCACATATTCTCCTCACAACATTATGAAAGTGTATGTAAAAAAACCTAATTGTGAAATTCGAGGAAATGTCATAAGGACATTCATATGTAGATTTATTTGTTCCTGTTTAGAAATGAGGAGAAGAAAAAGTGGAAAAGAGAATATCTAGTTTTTTTAGTGTATTAAGTCTGCTTCTCTCCTACATTTCCTAGGGTCTGTTACTTCTGTTATTATTTTCTTCAGGTTGGACATTCCAAATCTAAAAATGCTAAATCCAAAATTCTTTAAAATTTAAAACTTTCTGAGTGCCAACACAGTGTGATAGGTGGAAAATTCCACTCCAATCTTATAGGATAGGTTTCAATCAAACCACAAGTACACTAAAAATACAGTATAAAATTACCTTCAGGCTATGTGCAAAAGTCATATATGAAACATAAATGAATTTCATGTTAAGGCTCATGTCCTGTCTCCAAAATACTTCATTATGTATATGCAAATATTCCAAAATCCAATATTGGAAACACTTCTGGTCCCAAGCATTTCAGATAAATGATACACAATCTGTACTTGTCAAAATACAACTGTGGAATGCCTTCTTGGAGCAATAACAGAAAGCTGTATTGGAAAAATGTAAGACTCAACGGCACCTAACAACAAAAAAGCTAGCTAATATTTGATAAGATTTCCTAAATAACTTCTGGTACTTTTAGAAAAAACCTTATAGGTCCTCATTAAGACACAAGGGATTCTAAATCTCCAAACCAGAATTTTACTTACAAAGATATATAGCGTGAATCAAAAGCTATACAGTTACTTTTATTTCCCTAAGGTCTTGACCATTTTAAAAACAAAACAACAAGAGATGATTTTAATCATAAATAAATCATGCATAGGTTGGTTTCGTGTCAAAAAAGAATTTTATAAAATAAGCAATTTAACTACACATGAGCTGAACACATTGCTATGTGTTTCATTGTCTGTTTGGTAACTTAAGCCTCACACTATATTTAGAGTCCAAAAGCAAGTTCTCAATAATTTAACAAACTTTTTGTGAGTGCCTGAGCTAATGGCTAGAAGACCCAGAAATGAATGAGACATTATCTCTGCCTTTCATGAAATACGCAGATTCCTTGTTGGGAAAATGGATAAGAATGACTGCATTTTCAAGCTTAGATGACTGAGTGATACCATTCCTCAGGAGAAGAAAGGCAGGAAAGAGAAACAATTTAGAGGGGAATAATGAGTTTGAATTTGAACAGGCTATGTTTAACATGCCTGTAGGACACTTTGATGGATAATTCCAGTATATACATTGATGGTCTTGGGATCAGGAAAAATTTCAGAATGGGAGATACAGACTGTTGAGTCACATTCATAAAGACACAGTTGAAGCCAAGAGGTGAGCATCATCACCCAGGAAGAGTGGGCAGAAGAGAATGAGGAAGAAAACTGAGAACAGTACCGTGAGGAATAACAATACAAGGAGCAGACAGAATAATAAGTGCTGTAGAAAGACAACAGAAATTCTAACAAATAACATTGATTGAACCTAAGTGTGAAAATATTGTTCTCCTCTGAAAACCCATTAATACACCAGTGTGGGATTTCTAAAGTCCCACAGATATGAAAAGAACAAGAGGAGACAATGGCGCAATCTTGGAAGCTGGAAAAGTACAGGTGGTTCAATAGTAACTAATTTAACTGTTACAAGGATGGAAAATGATTGCTTTTGGAAAGCAAAAAAAGATCAGGGAGTATAGGGGGGATTACTGATTTTTGTAAGTCCTTTGTAACAAGCCTAGGAGCAAACCAGAAACCAACATTTGAATGCATGTCGGCTGAGAAGTAAATTGATGGTGAATTATTGGAGCCACTAAATACTAATGGTGCCTTCAATAAGTTTAGATATGAAAGAAGGGAGGCAAATGTAGCTTGAGATGTAAGGAAGATGAATAAAAGGTGTGATGTTTATATAAAACAGCTAATATTGGAACACATTTGCAAACTGCGAGGAAAGATGAGAAGGGTTAATATAAGATTCGATGATAGAGAGGAAGAGGAGGAAAATGATGAACGTTAGGGACATTAGATGGGAAAGTATGAAGGAATTGTCATTTGATGGTACTTTTTAAAGAAACATAAATGTAGGTCATCTGCTCAAAGTGAGGAGACCAGAAGTACGGGGCCTAAGAAGAGAAATGAAGGTTTGGAACAGCTGCTGTGGGAAATGGTAGAAGGAGCCAACTACGGATGAGAAAAGGATTAAGAATAAGAGTTGAGGGTCCAGCTGAGGTTGGAAAGCATGCATTTGTAGTGAAGCCAATGAACATGGATATGCAATTTTCCCCAGATGGGTCTTCAGCAGCCTGGGAACAAGAACAGGCAAAGTGAGCCACTAAACTGAGCCAGGACTGGGCAGGGATTGCCAAAGCTGTGAGGTGGAAGGTGAAGGAGTCAAAGGAATGGAAAATGCTCGTGAGACTTACAAGAGTGTCATTGAAATGGGGTCCAGAATAGAGAGGGAAGGAGAAGACAGGATGTGGCTGCTAGCCTAAGAGATTAAATAAGAGAGAACTGAATGGAGGTCAAAACAAAAATAACTTGATTGATCACAGGGCCATTCCTTGGTGTTGCAGATGAAAGTTAAGGTAACTATTGCCTGGGTGACCGAGCCTCTGAACACGTTTAGCTGGGGAATTGCCGATTTTCCAGCAAGTGTATTGTTAATGAGGTTTAAATGACTTCTTTCTACCATGAGTTATTTCCCTGTGATTATCATTATTCCAGTTTTCTCATTGTTTTTAAGGTACTTCTTGCAACTAATATTAGCCAATTCAGCCTGAGTGAGGGGAGGGGCTGAGGCACAATGAGGGGAAGTATGTATTTAAAAATCTCCTTTTGTGTATGGCTCCAGGTCTGGCTCTGCCTCAGAGACCCTTTACTGTGGGGAACACAAAGAACATTTGGAAACTATCAATTTTCTGAGGGTCACAAAGTGTGGCCTGCCCTGGAAAGAAACCCTGGCTAATCCCCTTTTCAGCCTTCCTCTAGAGGGCAGCTGCTTCTCTCATCAGGTTGGAAGCACAGCTCCTCAGCTCCTTGCCCAGAAAGCCATTCACCATTTGCAGGCTCTGACTTTACAGCAATAGAGAAGTGGGAATCTGGGTGGGGATATTCATTCACTAGAGGATCCAAAAGGCTTAAGGGCCTATCAACTCCCTACCCATAGAGGCTTCCTCCAGCCTTCTGGTGCATGTCACTAGGGGAAGCTTTCATTTATACCCACAAAGCTGTGGTGGATTCAGACATGTTTACATCAGTAATAATTGCCCTGGCTAGAAAAAGAGTACATGAAACTTCTTTGACCTTGTCTAGATTTGGGAAAATGTCCCATACCTCCTGACTCTATTTTTTCATTATTAAATGGTTTGCAAATAATAACTATTCTTGTGGAGGAAATATTTCCAGTGATTTTAAGATTACCAACTGTGGTATATGGCAACACAACCTTTAATCACCGTGCCTTACATTTTCAGGGACAAATGTTTATGTTCACAGAAGCTGTAACATACTTGTGTTCCATCCCATTGGTATCCTGCTCCTTACTATTAGAAAACGAGAATTTACTGGGGACTTCAAAAATGGACTGCCTGTGCTACTGCCCACTACTCATCAAATGATAATCTTCACAGAAGGTGATATTCGATCATGTCTCTCAGCATAGCCCTGCTTTGTTTTTGTGCCCAAAACATAAAAGTTCTGTGTGTTTGTCTGGCTAGCCCATCCCCGCTAAAGGCCCATTATTAGTCCTAAATATTATAATTTGATCATAATTTTTTTCAATTAGAACAAACTCCAAAAGAAGGCTTTTTAAAGGCACCATCAATTGCTCATAGAGCAAATATTCAAGAACTATAGAAAATGTGGTTACATAAGGAGGCTAACAGATTTACCTGTAATTCTTCTCCATCTTTGTTTGGAATACAATGAGCCAATTTTGGTTAAAAAAATCAGTTTCCTTGACAAAAATGTTTTCAGAAAAAAAAAGTTAAGAGTAATGCAGCTATTACAGTATATGTGTCAGCTGGGCAGTTTTAAATATCTATAATTAAAGGGGCAGAAATATGACTGTAAATCTGCATACAAGTGGCAATATTTCCAGTTTTACAGGCTTAACCAAAACCAAAGTAATCTAATCCTATTCATAATGAAAAAGAAGACCTTTAGGTTACATTGGTGCTAAAATTGTATTCCCTGAAAAATGCTCTTTGAAGACTAAATAGAATGTTCCTTGGGAAGAGAAATCAAGACTCTCTGTGCAGATGACTTTAGCCTATTAGCTAGTTCTTTGCTAATTCTAACTTGTATTCATTTTTCTAACCTTACTCTGCAAAAATATTATGCAAACTACATTCGATGTTCGGTGAAGCTTAAATGTAGGACATGTGTTCTCCTTTAGGTTTAAGATGCAAGGAAAACATGTGCTTTTGCCACCCCTCAGGAAAATTCTGGCTCTGGCTTTAAATGATCTCAGCCCACTAAAACTATCCACAGCATCTTTCATTTCACTTTTGACTCTTATATCCTGTTACTTCTTTCAGGTAACTGTTTGTGACCTTGGCATCTCTTTCTGTACCAGAGTCTTTGGTTTATGGACTTTCATGCCTCAAAGTGCAGCACACTAAGAAGAAGGTCTTTCAAAAGTCTGACATACACTATTTGACCAAGAGAGGCCCATTGGAGGATACAGCCATTAAAAAAATCTCCTCTTACCATAAAGCAGAGCATGCCAGAGGCTAGGGATGGGTGGGAAAATCTTTCCAGCTACAATTTTTATAACAGTAAAGAAAGAAAGACAACAGTCACTTTAGATACATATGTTCATGCCACAGTTTTTCTCAGGTTGACTTGGCAGCTCAAAAAATTAAACAATTCTAGTATGTGAGGATTACAAGACTACTATATTTCAATTTGTTTATAGGTTATTTTTGCTGAAGAAAAGAACAGCTTCATCTAATGGAACAAGAACATTTACTGCAAAAGAAGCCAAGAAGTCTGTTTTTCAAGAATATTTGCAATTGGAAAAAGTACCCAAAAGACAGCCCTTTTTGTAGAAAGGCTGGAAACATTTTCTGGGTGATTTAAAATGCGTTCCAGTGAACCATGGCCAATTTATGATTAAAAGCAGAAATAAAAGCTGAAATAAAACTGCAAAGTGTCCTTTTAGCAGGGTTTTCTTTTTCAGAAATCTATAATAGGTCTGATTTATGTCTTATCCAGATCCAATATGCTGGTAAGTCACTGAAATTGCCTTTAAAGAGGCAATTTATTAAGGACTCAAGTCCTAAGTATAAGACCACAGTGAACTAGAATTCAAAATAACTACTAGTCCAGCTGGTAGGAGGCCATTTTTAATACCTCGAAAGTAGAGAAACTAGTGTATCTTAACTATGGGCAACTCATTACTTAAGCCAACTAGGTAATCATGTACATGGTATGAACCCTAAAAAAACTATCCTGACCCAAAATATCTCCGCAGAAGCCTGCCTTGTTGATTTAAATTTGTGTCATGACAATCTCTCTTTGGGGTAAAGGATACTGTTGCAATAGGTTTAATCTTGAAAGATAATATGCAAATAGCCATAAACAGTAAATGTAGTTTCATTAGCTATTCCCTAGCTACATGGTGCTGGAGACTATTATTGAATATACCATGAAGTTCCAAAAAAAAAAAACCAACAACAGATCTGTCCTAGAAGAAGTGCAAACAGAGTGCTCCTTAGAAGCAAGGATGGCTAGACTGTATCTTATGTATTTTGGACATGTAGTCAGGAAGGACCAATCCCTGGAGAAAGACATCATGCTTGGGAAAGTGGCAGGTCAATGAAAAAAAGGAAAACCCTCCACCAGATGGATTGGCACAGTGTCTGCAACAATGAGCTTAAACATAAATAAGATCATGTGCCTGGCATAAAATTAGGGAGTGTTTCATTCTGCTCTACATGGGGTCACTATGAGTTGGACTCAACTTGAGGGCACCTAACAATAACAAACAATAGAAGATCTTTGACAATGATGGCAAAAGACTAAAGATGTAAGTGTACAATAAGACAATGAGTAAGAAAAAGGGCTGAGTTTGTTGTTGGATCCCACTTGGAAGAGAAGCCTAAGTGCTAAGGACATAAGGACTGGACAGTCTCTAAAAAGAAAGGTGCACCACCATCATGTGGTGGAAATATCATTCGCTTTGGAGTCAAAACATACTTATAGTCCCTTTTCTAGAAATATCTTGTGACTTTAGATAAATCCTTTCCCCTCCTTAGATTGAAATCTCTCCATCTATCAAAAGGGGATAGGGAAACTAGGCATGGTGGTACATGCCTATAATCCCAGCTGCTTGGGAGGCCAGAGGCAGGAAGAATGCAAGTAAGAGGTGAGAGGTGCCCTGCATAACTTACCGAGACCCTGACTCAAGAAAGTGAAAAAAATGGGCTGGGAGTTCAGCTCAGTCATAGAGAGCTTTTAAAGCATGCATGAGGTCCTGCGTTTATCCCCCACCCCAATACTGGAAAAAAAACGGGGAGGACAGGGTAGAAGGAAAGTAATCTCTGAAGTCCTGTTCAGCACTGTACTTGGAAGGTACATGGGAAGGGTACAGATAGGGACAAACTAGCTATTTTACCAATTTTGACCTGTACTGATCCTAACCTCTGGGCCCCAAATAACTTTCTGTGAAGACACTACAGAAATGATAAGAAGCCAAATGGATTTTCCTTTGAAAGAACTCAGTCCAATGGGTAACAACATTCTCTATAAAGAAATCATTCTTTTTCTCCCCTTGTTCCTCATACTCTGTCATTAATATGATTGCTAAAACCATCTAACTGCCTATTAACAACTTCTATGCCAGTTTTCTCCATTTGACACAACAATTTCATGACCCTTTTTATGTCTTCATTTAATCACATATTATTTACTAAAGAACTAACACATATCAAACCAAATCTCCTTTTATTTTCCTAGCTGGCCTTTCAAATATGTGTTGTAACAAAATAATGAAAATGTGGAAGTGATCATAAAGGGTGACACACCAAATGGAAAGATAGGAAACATTTATAGGATAGTATAGTTCCTTTTCTTGGCAGTACGGGATTGCTATCTATGATTAGTCTTCAAAACTATTGCACAATCTGTGTTGAAAAGCCTTAGGTTATGCTATCAGATTCCCATGGAGACCATGCCTTAGGCTAAAACATTTCATTATCAACCATTATTTAACTCATATTAAGCCCAACTTCTCCTCTAACTTTTACTCTCATGCTTTCTCATTAAACATTAGGCAATACTGATAAACAAGTCATGACCACTACTACTTGCTTTTTAAAAGTTTCCACAATTCTGAGTAAAAACACCACAGTCAAATCTGCTTTCTTTGGTCTATATTCTTGCAGTTCTTTAAACTTTAATATTATTTTGACCAGCTCATTCTGTTTCAATTTACTTTGGCCTCTTCTCATTGGGCAAGGAAGGATTTCTGAGGCCATCCACTGTCATTCTGGGATGGGGTTTAGCTCAGTTGGTAAAGTGTTGCTGTGTACACCTCAAGACCCTGGGTTCAAACCCAAGCCCCACAAAAATGGAAGAATGACCTGGCAGCCCACTCCTGAAACAATCCTGAATCAATCAGCCATTGAAAACTCCATAAATATCAGAGAATCACTGACATAGTACCAGGCATGCCACAATGTTGGGGAGTCTTTCCTTCTGTTGTACATATGGTCTCTATGAGTCAGTTTTGACTTGATAGCACCTAAGAACAACCACTGTCATTAGCAGGAGAGTAGTTTCTTTTGATAACTGTAGCTTTGTTTCAGCAAAGGTGTTCCTCTCAGGTTGAACTGCTACCTACTTACTGTCTCCTAGTTGTCTAACTTGCAAAGGAAAGTTGTCCACAATACTTTATCAGAATAGAGAACTGATGCTTTGGGTAGGATGAATTTTATTTTATTTTATTTATTTATTTTGGTACTTGGTAGTTGAAACCAGGGACTCACACATACTTTGCAAGTGCTTTACCTTTAGGATGCACCTCAAGCTCATTTTTATTTATTTTGTATCAAAGTCTCACTAAATTATGCAGGTGACCTCTGGCCCTGAAATCACGAACTTCCTGGCTCCTCCTCTCCAGTCACTAGGATTACAAGCATACGCCACTGCCCCAGTTTTGTAGGATCCATCTTTACAATTTGTTTTAACTTTCAAATTTTACTGTCCATTTAACACAATGACACCTGTAATCTATTTGAAATTTTGACTATAATTATTTATGTTAGTGATGTTATATTTGAATAACAAACTGGAAAAAAATTTTGAAGTATTATTTGTGTTAACTAAAAACATTTTTAAGTAGCCCCTTCCAGTAAATATGGACTTCATGAGAAAGTCATTCCCCAAGTAATTTGACTGTGTTTGATCCAGTGACTCTCCTGATACATTATGGAGATATTAAATTTGTAGTAGGAAAAATAAGAGAGTTCTGGAATTCTCTAAGGGATCATATAAAAACACATACCAGCTGTGTTCAGATCATTGTAAAATTTATAAACATAAATAGGCATAGTTTGTGCCTTCATGGTGCTTAAGAAAGACAAATGATTTGTCATGAAAACCCTAGTATTATCATGGTCAATGTCATTTAAAACACACAAATAAATCACTAAAAGGATTACTTTCAGCCATAGGACTCTACAATAGCTGACACAGTAAAAAAATAAGTATCTATTGACTGAATGGATAAATGGGTGAATTAATGATTGTGGGTGGAGAATAAGGCAGCTGCTTGAGCTGAACCTTGAAGAACATAGAAGATTCTGATGTACACAGATGGTAATAGAACTTTCTAAGGGAAATACATTCCATGAGAAAAGATGGGCAAACCTAGGGCATAAACAAAGACTTGAGTGGTCCAATTTGGTTGGAGGAGAAGTTTCCTGAAGAGAAAGTTGGGATCATACTGTGAATAGATTAAAATGCAAAGGTAAATATCAGAGAGAGAGAG
>VMDO01024515.1:0-29644 GCA_007922755.1 Pedetes capensis
TCAGTGTACTATAATGTTAATTGACATTAATTATCAGGAAATTGTAGATAACAAAGCCTAGAATCAGGGAAAAATAATAGAGTGCATCTAATATTTGGGTAAGAGATGGTAAATGGTAGAAATAGATTGATAGCTGGAGCTCAGAAATCAAAAAAGTACTGTTTATCTTTAATCTAATCCACACCCTTTTAACAATTTTAATAGGCTCCCAAATCACATGCCGATTAGAGTCATGTAGATTAGATTCATGGTTGAGACTGATGCACACACAATTCTAATTTGCATCTGATTTTGGAGCCCTCTAAAACTGTTGAAAGGGTGTGGATTAGATTTGAGAATATACAGTTGATTTTAGAAATAAGATGAAATTAACATATGTTTGGTGTGGGTGATACAGAAGACCACCAAACTGTGAGCTCTGAGAGTATGGATTCAAGAACAAAGCAGAAGGGAGTTCTCTGTTTGAAACGGAGTTTGAGGAAATTAAAGCAGAGGTAAATTTTTGGAAAATATGTATCTAGTTTCCAGCAGTTAAAGATTTAGGATTGATGATAATGTTAACAAATGTGATTTTCTTTCTGTTATGATATAAAGAAAAGTGTCAACATCTGGAGAAGATGTGTAACTCAGTCAATATTTTCCAAACAACAGATGTTTAAAATTAACTATCAATAAAGATTCATTTAAAGTCTAAGAAAAAATTATAAGGTAACACAGTATGAAAATTTCATTTGACATAGTTTTATTTTCCATATTACAACTAATTTTTAAGAACTACCTTTTGTCAAATTTTGGTATGAAATCATCAAGAATATCTACTGACAAGAATATCTACTGATACCATCAAGTTATCTAAACTGACTACTAAATGTTCCTCCTTTTTTTAAAAAAAAACTACATATTTGAGACTGGAGTTTCCTTTTATACTTTAACCAAAACACATATCATTACAGATTTAATACAGAAGGCAGATATAAACATCCAGTTGTCTTCTATTAATTCAGATGTTAGATAGGTTAGAGATGTTCACAAAAATATAACAGTGTTATTTTCTGACTTTTTAAATTGTGGAAACAATAGTTATTTTCATAAAATCTTAATATGTGTGATGCATTTAATACTACTCATTTAAAATAAATTAATATTTTTATTTTTCTTGGTTTGAATTTCTAAATAGTTAATATTAATGTATATAACCAACATTAACAAAAGCTCTTTGACATAATAATTTTGAAGATTGTAAAGCGATCCACATAGTTTGAAATTTGCTACTTTAAGCTAACATTTGATTTTTTTGAGCTATAGAATTGCCATGGAACTAAGTAGAAATACTTGTATTTAAAAATGAACAATATATTTATGCAATTATTTAATATACTTAAAAAGTAATGTCAGTTCTAAACTGTAGAAGATCAAGTTCTGTGTATTTTCGATTTACCAAGTTTGTCTTATTGTGCAGTCACTCAATATTTTGTTTTGGTCATTATTTATTTTGAAGCTTGAGAAAGAAGCAGTGAAAGATGTAGTTATGAAAGCTATAGAAGAAGAAAGAAAAAATTTGGAAAAAGCTCATGCTGAAGAAAGGGAATTATGGAAGACAGAACATGCAAAAGATCAAGAAAAATTATCTCAGGCAATTCAAGCAGCTATACAAGAACAAAGAAAAATAAGTCAGGTTAGTCAAATTAACTCTTGTAAACAATTTTTCCCTTATTTTTCCTAAGATGAAGTAGCTCTAATGTTACTTAATCTTACTTGAAATCACCTTAGTAGACATCTTGCTTATTGTTATTAGGTACTGTTTCAAGTGGGGTCCAACCCATAGTGACCCTCATAGAGTTTTCACGGACTGTCTTTGAAGATTGCTTTGGGAGTGAGCTGCCAGGTCTTCTTCTGTTTAGTAGACATAACAGTATTTAATTTTTATCTATAATATTTATATTTAAAATTAATAGTTTTATCTTTTTGATATTCTTCCAAACTTTCTGATATTAAAAATTCCATGACATATTTTACCTTTTTACTGTTTTCAAAAAGTTCAGAATCCACATTTAGTCATTCCAACTGCATTAGGCCTCCTGGTTGGTTTTTCTCTCTGCTCTCTCTCTCTCTCTTTCTCTCTGTCTCTGTCCCTGTCCCTCTCTCTCTCTGTCTCACACACACACATACACACAAAATCAATAAAAATATTTGCATAGAAAAAGATAGATTCAAATAATTTATGTCTGATTTGCTTTTTTATGTACCTTTAATTGGTAGCAATAATTAATAAAATCTCATAAATATTCCCTATGGTCTTATAAAAAGATATATACAGATCAACAAGCATGTCCACTTACAAAATATCTTTTGATCACTTATTTGAACAATTGAAAACACTACCTAAATTTCATTTTTCATAATTGAATTTGAATGGTTCTATTTTACTGCCTAGAACAGAAATACTAGTTGGGGCAAATAAGCTAGCATAATAATAATAATTATGATGATGATGATTATGATGATGATGATTTAAGGACAATCTGGAAGGAAAATATGTTTGCCATAGATGACAAATGACATTTGAAAATTCCTGGAGTTCCTGACGGTCACAAACACACCCAAGAAAAACCTGAGAAGGCTCTTCTGTCTGATTAACTTTGAGACTATGTAAGAAAGAAGTGAATGTTCAGGTAGAGTTGTAAACTGCCAGAGTGTTGAAATTGTACCCCAGTACCCCAGATCCTTTTGGAAAATAATGGAAAACTCAGTGTGTCAATATATTAAGAAAATCTCTGTCCTTTCATTAACTGACCTATGAGAAACTCCCACAGCTACATTTGACAGAGAATTCAGGCTTTGCAGAATTAATCAGGAAACATTACTATATGATAAATGCCTAAACAAACAGCAAAAAGAACAATCACATCAAAAAACAAAACAAAACAATAATTGTAAGAGGATGGAGATCTGCTTCTCAAGTTGGTGTATTACATTATTTTAAGTGTCCAGTTTTTATCAACAAAAGAATTACGAGATAGTTAAAGAAACAGGAAAAGATGGTGGATATAGAGGAAAAAATTCAGTCAGGAGATATCACCTGGATATATAAAATTTAGTCAGTAGATATTACCTGGACTTAATATACAAAAATTTTAATCTATAATTATAATTGTATTCAAATACCTGAAAGGGACCATTTCTCTAAATTTGTGTGTGTGTGTGTGTGTGTGTGTGTGTGTGTGTGTCTGTCTGTCTGTCTGTCTATAAATGTATCTGGGCTCTTCAGAAATTATCATTACAATTTTTTGAAAAACTAATCAATTTTTTTATGTGTGCCCATTTTGCTGTCAATGCAAGGGAGCAGATATATGGGTATACACTTCCTTCTCTTTTTAATGTTACCTGTGAGTACTTATCACTTTATTGGGGGGAAATTCCTTGATCTTATATCCCCAAGTTTATATTCTCTTAGAGCATATGTTTAATTCATGTGTTTACTTCATTGACTGACTTCCTGCTTATCTGAGAGCTTCATAGTGTCTCACTCTCATCTCGTAGGAGATCATAGCAAAGAGTCTAGCTCACAGAATGTGTTCCAGGAAGACAATCATTGCCCTTAAACTTCAGGAATTAAAGTCTCTTACAATTAACTCTGTATTAGTGGACATCTGATCAAACAAATTAATTTAGTGTCATAGCCTCTTGAAATCATGAGTCTTCATAAGGTAATTTTGTTGTGCATCTCCCATAAGAGTCATCAACACAGAAATCCTGTTAAATTCCTCAGCAAGTACTGGACTTCTTATATCTTCAACTAGATGTGTTTCATCAATTCTGGAAGATTTGAAGTAAATACATTTCCATGAAGTAGCTCTTCCTATTGTCTCTTCTTCCTGCAACACCATTTTTTATTATATATCTATTTTTTTTTCACTGTATTCTCTGTCTTTTAATATCATTTCATTATTTTACATTGATTTTTCTCTCTGTCATGCTTACAAGTAATATTTTCTATCTTCCAACTAATTTACACTCTCTCTAGTTTATTTTTCTAATTTTACCTCATTAAATTTTCAAGATAATTTTAGCTCTTATTTTTAATTTTAAAGAATTTGTGTTTTTAACTTAAATATGTTATTTTGTTTATTTCCACTACTTGGTCTCAGAACAGGCTAATGTCCTCATGACAAATAAGCTTTAAATTGCTGATAGCAATAGTTTGAGTATTTGTGTTTCTCCAAATTCATATGTTGAAATCCTAATCTTCAAAGTGGTGGTATTAAGAGAGAGGTGGGGCCTTATAGGGTTACAAGGCCTCTGCATTCATTAATGGGTTTATTGTCCGCAAAAAAGAAATCCGAGAAATAGCTAGCCCCTCCCCCATGCAAAGATGCAGTGGGAAGATACCAGCTATGAGAAAGTAGACCCCTGCCAGATACTGAATCTGATGGCAACTTATCTTTGATTTTCCAGCCTCCTAAATTGTCAGAAATAATTTTTGTTCTTTTGTAACAACCCAGTTTATGGTATGTTGTCATAACAGCCCAAATAGAAGACAATAAGCTTATTTCCTTGTCTTCTTCCGGATCTTGAGCCAACAGATTTTATTATTGAATAAGGTCCTTTATAATTTTAAAACATTTTCTTCTTATTTCATTTTTGTTTGGAATAACTTCTTCGGTTTTCCACAACAGGAGTCTTGTTATTAATTATGTAGTACACTAGTATAAGGAGTTTCATCTTTATGACATTTTAAAGGAGAACTATGACTTTTATGTTTTTTTAAGGCACAGAGGAAGAGACATAAAATGGGATGGAAGATGTAGAGTTTGAATTAATTTTTAGTATTAAAATTTTACTGTACTATTTTTTGGTGAAAAGTACATATGTTTAGGACTTCAACTTTGAATAGACAGTTTTAATAACTTAAGCAAGCATGTCTAAATGAAATTTCTCTACCTGGCTTTGGTTTGCTAAACTTTTTTATAGCTAGCAAATTCTCAGGTTTTGTTCACGTCCTTAGATTCCTGAGGCTTGCAACTTGGTATATCTTTCACTTGCCAGATTGAAAAAAAATTTTAAGGCCACTATTGAGGATGAAGTCTACAGCCATACCACCCTGGTGTCTGATTCTATCTTATCTCAGAAAGCTAAGCAGAGTTGGGCCTGCTTAGTCCTGGGATGGGAGACTGCATGGAAATACTGAGTGCTGTAGGGTTGGGAGAAGGACCTGGCAGCCCATTTGTGAAACAATCAGCCATGAAACCTCTATGAATAGCAGAGAAGCACTGTCAGACATAGTGCCAGGCATAGCACAGTGTTGGGTGGTATCATTCAGTGGTACAGAGAGTCACTATAACAACAGAATGAAACACGACCCTATACTGTACCATGCACATCATCTTTTTATGTTTGAGTCCATTGTTGGTTTCACTGTATTTCTTCTCATTTTGAGTCATGCCACATCATCAATTGGAATTTCCAGGGGCTCTCTTTCATTCTCATCATTAAGATCAACTCTACTCTGAAGAGCCAACTCTTCCCCAGTTGTCTTTTAAATACCATTGAGCCTGGGGATCTCATTCTCCAGCATTATATTCAACAGTGCTTCTGCCAGGTGCGGTGGCGATCACCTATAATCCCAGTGGCTCAGGAGGTGGAGGTGGGAGGATCGCAAGTTCGAGACCAGAGGTAGTCTGTGTAATTTAGCGAGACCCTGTCTCAAAAAGTAAAAAAAATGGGCTGGGCGTGCAGCTCAGTGGTCCAACACTTGCAAATCATGCAGACGTGAGGCCCTGGGTTCAACCCCCAGTACCACAAAAAAACAACAACAACAACAACAACAAAAAACAGTGCTTCTCTGCTATTCATAGGGTACAATGGCTAATTGTTTCAAGAGTGGGATACCAGGTCCTTCTTCCTAGTCTGTCTTGGTCTGGAAGCTCAGCTGAAACTTGTCCACCATGGGTGGCCCAGCTGATATCTGAAATACCACTGACATACTTTTCAGCATCACAGCAATATGCAAGCCCTCCAGCATGATAAGCTGACAGACATGTGGGGGAACAGTGAACATAGATTCCCTTTTCTTCATACCCTTAATACTCTTCATACCCACAAATACTCTTCTTATCTGTCTTCTTATAATAGCCATCCTAACAGGTGTGAGGTGGTATCTTGTTGTGCTTTGGATATACATTTTTCTGATTGAAGATTAGTGATGTTGAGTACCTTTTCATATACTTATTACCCATTTATTGTCTTTTGAATTCTCTGTCAGATAAATCATGTATCTCCATGTCCTTAGGATTGTTTTCAGATTTATCATGTTTTGCTTTGGACATTATTCCCTGTTTGTTTATTTTTCTTAATTTTTATGTTTGTATTTATACATTAGAAAAAGCAGCCACCTCTCTCATTCTTCTTGGACTGGTCTTATATAAGTGAAGAGCCTCACCAATCAGCCTGATCACAGATTCTCACTGATTCTGAAATGCTTTGTGTTAATCCAAACTGCCATGTTTATTTTTTATCAGCCACAGTCTCTCTGGGGTATGCTGTGTCATGTCCCTCAAGCAGCCCCTGGGAAAGTTGGAACATGTGGTCTAACTCTTTTTTTCCCCAATAAGAAGCTGTGATCTGAGATTATCTGCCCATTTCTGCATTAAGCAAATGTGGGATTCTAGCAACAGCTTGAATGCTTATTTAAACTTCCACCTTTGTTTATACTGGTCCTCAGGCATCTAAAGCATGCCACTTCTTGTCATTGCTCTGAGACAGGTGAGGAAGAAGCCAGTTCCCTGGCACAGTCCCAGAAAGATTAGTTGGACCTGTATTCTACCCTTCTTCCCGAAAGAGGAGTTGAGACCCAGGGGTTTCCTTCCAATCACATAATACTGTTTCAGGGAGGAGATTATGGTAATGGTTAATTCTTGAGTTTTCCTACCAGATTTGATGTGGCTAATTTTGTGTTTACCTAGGGTGAAGGAGCTTCTCAGTATGTGTCTGAATTTCTCATAAAAGGTATTTGTGCATGCAATGGTGTTGGATCAGTGTGGCCATGGGGGGACTTCTTGCTGCAGTTGTCTAGTGTGATTATATTTTAACATTTTTCTAAATGCCCAAGGTAAAGAAAAATTAAATTAATAAATTCTAATTAAAACTATTCAGAAAAATATTATTATGCAATAAATATCCTTGGAACATTGTCTAGAAGATACTTTCTATGACTTAATTGTATTCATCACAAATTTTTAAATAAATTTTAGGCATCGCTTTATTAATTAATCATATTAATGCCCTAAGAAAAAAGAATTGGGAAAAACAATGAATTATTACAAACTGGGTTAAAAAAAACCCATGAGTTTAATTAAATTTCCTAAATTAGTTATGTTGCAAGGCCAGAAATATAATTTATAAATAGACATTTGTCCTGGTGATAGGTATCTGAAGTATTGCCTTTTCATTCTCCTCATGCCCTGGAGGCTGTTACTTTGAGTTTTAGATTTATAATTAATGTCCTTATTATTCATTTTAGGAAGGTCTCCCAAATATGTTACAAAATTGACAGAATATTATCATCTCATAATAATAACGAAAACTAATAGTTCTTTGTGTTCAAATTTCATTTAATTGTTTTATTCTAAACAAACATAGATAACTACTACATTTATAGAATTTTTTGTGGTCTTTCGTTGTTGAAAATAGCAAGACAGACCTGATATAACACTATTACTTTCATTAGTTCAATTCTAAGTAAGTAGCAGGCAGTTTTTTAATTGTTTTGCATGCTGATCTTGCTGAATTCATCAAAATCACCTTATAAGACAGGTGCTATTATTATCTTCATTTTTGCAAATAAAGAAACTAAGCCCTGACTGGGCACCATAGTACATGCCTGTAATCCCAGAAACTCAGGAGGCTGAGGCAAAAGGATCCTGAGTTTGAGGTCAGAGGCAGCCTGCTTAACTTAGTGAGACCCTGTCTCAGAATATAAAATAAAAAAGGGGTTTGGGCTTCAGCTTAGTGGTAGAGCATTTATCCAGCGTGCATGAAGCCCAGGGTTACAACAAGCAAGGAATGGAGGGGAGAGGAAAAGAGAAAAGAGAAAGGAGGAAGAGAAGGAGGAGAAGGAGGAGGAGGAGAAGGAAGGAAGGAAGGAAGAAGAAGAAAAGAGAAAAGGAAAAGAAAGGAAGAAAAGAGAAGAGAGAAAGAATGAAAGTTTAGAGGTTATATAACTTGTTCTAGACTATGTAACTCTTTAAAGGAGGCAACAGGTTGTATTCAAGTACAGGCAACCTGACTCCAGAGGCCTTGCTATTTGACACCACTCTAACCCTCAGTGTTTTTATCTTACTCTAAAATATAGATTAATCTCATTGAATAGATAATTTCAATGAGAAAGCACGTTAAGAATGTATTATTTTCATTTATTCATGTTGTAACATTTATTGAGCATCTATCATGTGTTGGCACTTTTACAAGTTTCTAGCATGTAGTGCGAAACAAAGTAGGCAAATCTCTTGGTCCTTATGGAGCTAAATAATTCTACATAGTGATATGTGGTATGAAGAATAGTCAGGGTGATGTGTTTGGCTGCATATGGTAATAGGGCATTTCCTCAGACAAGAAAGGAATGAAACCAGACTGGTGAAATTTAAATATATATATATATATATATATATATATATATATATATATATATATGTGTGTGTGTGTGTGTGTGTGTGTGTGTGTGTGTGTGTGTGTGTGTGTTATATCATACATGTCATATGATTCCATTTACCTGAAATTCGTGAGAAGACAAAATGATATCAGAGAAAACACACAGGGAGTTGCCAGGGGTAGGGGAACTTTTTATGGTGCTGGTAATGTTTTATAACTTGATTGTGATCGTGGTTACATTTGACAAGTATTGTCAAATTATATACTTTACATTTGTGAATTGTACTTTATGTAAGTAGTTATTAAAGCTCAATTTAAAAAACAAATTACCACCAGAATAAATTATTGAATGGATGGTGATTTCACTCACTATAGTAAGGAAAGATTAAGTTGCATTGGGATAAAAGTCTGATTTGTGTGTATGAAGTTGGTGATGCCTATTCATAATCCTGTAACAACAACATTCATAATCCTGGAGGAAATGTTGAGTAGGCAGCTAGAAATATGGGCCTAAAGTTCAGGTGCGTTTTCAGAGTTGGAGAATTAATAAGCATATAGATGTTACCTAAGCCAAGTAAAGAAATATTTTCTCTATAGGGCGCTATATGAAATTCTTTTATAGAATGTATCCATCTTTTACCTAGGAAGAATATGTCTTGTTCAGATTAACTGGATAGTAGTGGAAATAGTCTCACACTTACAGTTGTATTTCAGATGAAATAATGGAAGTGTTAAGAATTACTGGTGCTTTCTTTATCATACTGTTAGCCATGGTAGGTGGCTAGGGCTTTATCCATACTTTCTAGGATGCTCAGGGTTAAATGTATGAGCAGCAGCTTCTGCCAACTCCTGGATAAATTCTTACAAAGGCCAATAGTAAGTCTGTCATCCAGTTCCCTGGCACTAGTTGGGGTCCATGGAGCCTGAAGAGCCACTCCCCAGGGACCTACAGATTGCTTGATTCTGACTATGGGGACAGACTTTTTAAAGCCTAGCCACTTTCTAATTGTAAAGTTTCGTTCACTTCACTAAACTCAAAGGATGTTTTCAATCAACCTGAAAATAAAACATTGTTCTTAGGTGCTGTTGAGTCAGTGTCCAACTCATGGCAGCCCTACATACAACAGATGGAACACTATTGTCAGTGCTTCTCTGCTATTCATAGGGTTTTCAATGGCTGATCGTTTTGGGGGAGTGGGTTGCTAGGTCCTTCCCCCAAGCCTGCAGCACCTGGTATTCCCAGGCACTCTCCTATCCAAGTTCTAACCAGGGCCAGCCCTGCTTAGCTTCCAGATCTGGCGGGATCAGACACCCACAGTGCTATGGCTGCAGGTGAAAATAACACATAATTAGCAGCAATTAACATCTTTCTTTAAGAGGCCATTAAGCCACAGTAGAAATAAGCAAAGGACAGACTATGGTAGAACAAAAACAATCAGTGTAAATAAATGTAACCACTAAAATTTTTCCTGGGAAATAAAAGGGGAAAAAAGAGCTTTTGCTCTAATTTACCCCTAGATTTTCCCTGTGCTAATGCTGACATTAACTGAAGAGATAAATATTACACTATGACAGAAAACACAATACTTAAGGGTTGTGGTGATATTTCTCAGAACTCATTTGAGAGGTGTTTTTGTTTGGCCTTGGTCATAAGTTAAGAAAAGTCATAGTATTGATTGTTGTAGATTGTAGACTACTTGTTTTTTTCTGAGATATTAAGGGATGATTTATGACTCTGGCTTATTCATTCTCATATTAAATTCTGTGTCCCTTTAAAATCTTTGCAAAGAAAGGAAAGTACATTTGTTACTGACACCAAAGTACACAAAAGAGTGCAGTCATTAATTTTGCTGTTGTAGCAAAGTCCTGTAAAAGGATTCCAGAACATTTAGACACTCAAACTATGTCTGACGTTGGAAGCTCTTCATAATAGTTTATAACCACTGCCCCTGTAATTTGAGGTTATGTTTTTCCCCAAAGCCACAGACATTACAATCAGTGGTTAAATTTTCTTTAAGAAATTCAGGATTGCCACCTGACCCTTCTTTTGAAAAAGGAAATGACATTTTTATTTTAGCTTCACAGGCTTTCTGAAATTTTTCTATATTGACTATATTGACTACTTTACTTTTGATTCATTCATTTGTTTTATTTATAATGATGTGATAATAACCTCATTTATAATAGGCAAAATTGAAATGACGTTTTTGTCAAAAGTATAATATCTAGGACAAATGAAAATGCAGTGTGTCAACTTAGTTTCTCATCCCTCAAGACTTTTTTCTGTCTGTTATATTTTGCTACTATTCATTCAGTGAGACATTCATCTACTAAATTATATAGTCTGGATAATTAAAAATTAATCTGAGATTCTCCCATATCATCCCCATTTTCATACTTTAAATCATCAGAACCTCCCCTAAATCATCAGAACCTCCCCATTTTGCTTGTTAAATAATCCTCACAGCTATACAGTTCCTTCCAGTCTGCTATCATTGTCTTAATTAGTGCATCTAGTTTTCTCCATTTTCAGTTTGGAATTAAAAGTCAGCATCATTCTTCCACTTTAAATTCTTTAGTGCTTTCCTCTAACCTGTAGGATAAAGTTCAAGATAATTAGCATTAAATATAAGTCTTTCAGTCATCTGATCCATACCTTTCTATCTCATCTTCTACCACTCTGTTTCCCACTTCATGCTTTTAGTACCTAACTACTGGTCCCCATTCAATGTTATTTTATGGTATTTGACCTTTATCTTAGAATGCCATCTACTTTTCTAACTGGCAGAACACATTCTTACTTTACAATTCAACTTTTGTTCCCTTTTCCAATTTAATCAAGTCTTCTTTCTTCTTCTTTGGAATTCAGTGTTAATTCAAGCATTAAAGGGCCTATATTTATGTCTTCTGCAATTGATTAGTCCTGAGCAGAGGGAAATAGCTTATAAAATGATACAGGACCATTACTCCTTAAAGGAGACATAATCTTTAAAAAAAAAAAAAAAAAAAGAATGGACCAGATCTCCAACAACATAACTTGGCTTTTTAGAGTTTGAGTGGTTTCTAAATACAACATTTTACGAAGAGCAGAGCCACCAAATCCCACTTGCCTATCAGCATGTCATGCTGTGGGAGCTTGCATGTTGCTGAAAGCTATGCTACCAGTATTTCAGATACCAACAGGGCCATCCACGATAGACAGGTTTCAGTTGAGCTTCCAAATTGAGACAGATTAGAGAGAAGGACCTGGAAGCCCATTCCAAAATCAATTAGCTATTGAAAACTCTATGAATGCCAGAGAAGCACTGTCAAATATAATGTTGAAAAATGAGCTCCCCCATGTTGGAAGGCGTTCAAGAAACAACTGGGGGAAGAGTTATCTCCTCAAAGTAGTAGTTGTTGTTGTTAGGTACACTCTGATTCATAGTAACCCTATGTACAATAGAAAGAAACACTCTATGACTCTGTGTCAGGCACATGGTCTTTTATGTTTAAGCCCATTGTTGCAGACATTATGCCTATCCATCTAGTTGAGGGTCTTCCTTTTTTTGTTGACCTGCCACTCTCCCAAACATGATGTCCTTCTCCAGGGACTGATCCCTCCTGACAACATGTCCTAAATACCTCAAACGCAGTCTAGCCATTGTTGCTTCCAAGGAGTACTCTGGTTGCCCTTTTTCTAGGATGGATCTGTTGGTTCTTTTGGCAGTCCATAGTGTATTCAATATTTGTCTCCAGCACCATAATTTATATTCTTCTCCTGTCTCCCTTATTTAAATTCTAATTTAATTTAAGCTTTAAGTTTTAAGTCTAATTTAAGTTTTAATTTAAGTTCTTCTCCTATCTCCTTTATTCAATATCCAGCTTTTACACCACATTATGTGACTGAAAACACCGTGGCATGAATTAACTTTAATGATGAGAATGGAGTAGAGTCCTTTTGACTTCTACTTGCTGATGTGACCTGACTCAAGATGAGATGAAACACAATGGATACAACAATGGGCCCAAACATGAAAAACATCATGTGTATGGCACAGTATCAGATAGTGGCTTATTCTGTTATACATAGAGTCGCTGTGAGTTAGACTTGACTCAGTAGCATCTAACAACAACAAAGTCACCAAACATAGTGCTTTGGATGTTATTTGATTGTTGTTGGGTGCTGCTGAGTCAAATCTGACTCATAGCGACCCCATGTACAACAGAATGAAATGCTATCCAACACTATGCCAATCCTGACACTCTGTCAGTGCTTCTCTGCTATTTATAGGATTTTCAATAGCTGATTATTTCAGGATTTCTCCAGGAGTGGATTGCCAAGTCCTTCTCCCATTTTTGGCATGTTGGGGATCGAACCCAGAGCTTCAGAGAGTACAGATCAGTACTCTATCAACTAAGCTAAACCCTCAAGCCTACAACACCCAGTAGTCCCAGGAGATTTCCTATCCAAGTACTTACCAGGCCTGACCCTGCTTAGATTCAGAGATCTGAAGAGATTGGACACACAGGGGCTATGGCTACAGGCAAAATTGGATGTTATAGTACCTTTAAAAGAAGTAGGTATCCCTTTGCCTGTTGGATGCCAAACTGAAATGATTCTTATTATTGTTACTTAGTGAAATACTTGGAAAATAATCTGTGAGTCAAGGATAATTAGGGTCAGCTTGAGAAAAGTGTGTGCTTTGAAGGACTAGTATCTGTTTGCTCTAGGATGATGAATGGCTACTTGAGGGCATGCAGAAATTTTAGGTCATAATAAAGTTTTAGTATACTGTCTTTCACTGATCAGATGGAAACATCACATTCAATTCCAGATACAGATCAAGTATCTAATCTGAAAACTGGAAATTAAATTTTTCCAAAACTTGAAAATTTTTGTTGTTGTTAGGTGTTTAGGTTGTTAGGTGTTTTGTTGTTGTTAGGTGTTAGGTTGTTAGGTGGCCTTGAGTAGGTGTTGGACTCATAGCAATCCTATGTACAACACTATTGTCAGTGCTTCTCTGCTATTCATAGGGTTTTCAATGGTTGATTTTTGTTTTTTTTGGGGGGGGAGTCCTTCTCCGAAGCCTACAGCACCTAATGCTCCCTGGCGGTCTCCCATCCAAGTACTAACCAGGCCCAACCCTGCTTAGCTCCCAAGATCTGAGGTGATCGGATGCCACGGTTTCAGATTTGTAAGTTAGAATGCTCAACTGGTAAAGTCTATGAAAACATTGCAAACTATGAAAATCTCTGAAATCTGAAACATTTATGGCCCCAAGCATTTTGGATAAGATATCCTCAACCTGTACCATGTTTTAAGAGTGATATTTCCAAATAAAAATAGGAATATCTTATACATTGGTGCCTTTTTGCACCTATTCCTTTCTTCCTAAAGTGATAGTTTGTTTTCTAGCATGTGGTTTAGTTGAAATTTAACCTACTTTTTAACCTATGCATTGGACCTTTTTGACTTAGGCTAATGATGATTTTCTATCTTCATGTTCCAAAGATACACACATAATTTGATTCAAGCCCATCCGGCTCTCTTTTAGGTCTTGGATCTTTTGGTATATACACTCTCCTATCCTATAGAAGGAAGGGTGCCCAGAATTTTCACATGGAAGCTGGACAGAGTTTCAAAACAAAGAGTGAAAGCATGTAAGGCTTTTTAAGACAGGCTCCAAAATGACACGTTTACTTCAGCCATGTTATATTGGCCTGAGTAAACATTTATTAAGAAATAACTCTCAAATTGTCTTTCATCTTTCTAAATACTCTCTAAATATGTTCAAAGATGCCAGGAAATCTGTTTGTCTTCTTGGAGATTTATCTCCAGGTCATGTCTCTAGCCTGTACCGGTAGTTGTCTAGCTCTGTAACCTAGCTGTTTATCCTGGAGTCTCTTTCAGCTTTATCCCTGGGGATTCTCTACATCTCTTTATATTGAATCTCCAGATTTTTGGACACCAGTGGACTCTTCTTTCCTAGAATACACTGGATTTGGCAGAGTTCCTCCTGAGGAGTCCTAACAAAGGTATACACATAGAAAGTACTTTGATGTCTGATTTTGACATGTGGTTTGTTTGAAAAATGCCTTTGTCTTTACCATCACACAAAATTTATAGTTTGGATTTGTAGGCTGGAACATTCTGTGGTATTTTAAAGGTTGTTGAGAAGTGTGATTGCATTGTGATTCTGCACCGTTTATACATTGTTTTTTCCAAGAGAACTTCTATGTACTTTGTCTATATTTCTCAAAAATTTCATTATGAACTTAGTTATAGGCCTGTCTAGAAACTTATCTTCCAGTCTAGAAATTTAAGATCTTTAATTCCACATTTACTTTATCAATAATGAGATGGAGCTGGGCTTTCACCCAGTTGGGTTAGTGCTGCTCTTTGTCCTTTGAGGCCCTGGACTCGATCTCCAGAACTGCAGAAATGGGAGAAGAGCTTGGCAGTCCACTCCAGAAACAGTCCTGAAACAATCAGCCATTGAAAACCCTATGAATAGTGAGAAACACTGACATAGTGCTGAGCGTGGCACAGTGTAGGGGATGTTTCATTCTGTTGTACACAGGTTTGCTATGAATTGGACCTGTCTTCATGGCACCTAACAACAAGAACAATAATAAGATAGCAGTATGATTTCCTGCATTTTATTTTGATATTTTTTTCCTTAAAATTCTATAATTCAGCTGACAAAATTTCTGACTTGTTGTCTGATTTTCTAGTCTGTTCACTCCTGTTTTCTATTGCTTTGTATTTATATGCTCTTGTCTAGAAGACTGTCATAACTTCATCTTTCACTCCTGATTTTTCTTTTTTATTATCTTTAAAAATTTGAAATGTTTTATCTTGCTTAAAAAATATAGCATCCTTTTGATGTTTTCTTGCATGGACAAACATCTCTCTCTAAGGAAATTAAGGATAGTTTTTTAACTTTCTATAACTCCACAAATCTTTGTCTTATTCTCTGCTCTCATGAGAAATTATCTGTTCATACTTGACTATTTACTCATGTTTAAAGTGCAGGACACTAAAAAGTGTAACATCTCTGTGCTTGCAGTTATGGTTCATGGACTATGATCTTAATAGGAGAATAATCTGGCTGGGGGGTTTCCTTGAGGCAATTTCTGCTACCAATACATTTATGTCTTTTATCTTGGGCTATCTAGATTCATCAGAAAAACAATCTTCCAATTTCCTGTCTGCCTCTCAGCATTCTGATAACTGAGATGAGGGGAAAAATAAGACTTAAGATTCTCAATAAGCAGCAGAAACATTCTCAACCTATGCTCCAGGTGCCCCCATTTTTAATACAGAATTTATACCTTAAACTGTGAGTGGTGGTTCCTAATCCAGAGACCTTCTATTTTATCTTCTTCCAGTCTTAGTCAGGTTAGAAAAGGATGATTGGGGATCTAACTGCTTATTAAACAAACTTTCAAACTTTTCTTCTATTTGTCATCCCATGTTCATTTCTACATTCAGAAGTAACTGTTGTTGTTGTTGTTAGGTGCAATCAAGTTGTGTCCAACTCGTAGTGACCTTTATAGGGTTTTCAGTGGTGATTGTTTTGGGATTGCCTTGGGAGTGGATTGCCATGTCCTTCTCCCATTTGGGGGGAGCTGGCAGTCAAACTCAGGACCTCAGAGACTGCAGAGCAGTGCTCTACCAACTGAGCTAAATCCCAGCCCCAAGAAGTAATTAGTGTCACCAATTACTAAGGCTTTGGTACTTTATACAGTGTGTTTTGGTTTTCTTGTCAGTCATCTCCACTTGAGTTTAGGAGTTCATTCTAGAAGAGTTTCCTATTCCAGATAGGATTTGCATGGTTGTTATTGTTATTTTTGGGTACCATCAAGTTGAGTCCAACTCATAGCGACCCTATGTATAACAGAATCAAATACTACTCCACACTGTGACATGCATATTATTATTTTTTTTTATGTTTAGGCCCATTGCTGCAGCCACTATGTCAGTCCAGCTAGTTGAGGGTTGTTCTTCTTTTGCTGACCAGCCACTCTCCCAAACATGATGGTCTTCTCCAGGGATTGGTCCCTCCTGACAACATGTCCAAAATACCTTAGATGCAGTGTAGCCATCCTTGCTTCCAAGGAGCTCTCTGCTTGCACTTCTTCTAGGACAGATCTGTTGATTCTTTTGGCAGTCCATGGTAAATTCTATATTAATCTCCAGGACCATAATACAGAATCATCAATTCTCCTGTCTCCCTTATTCACTGTCCAGCTTTCACAAGCATATGATGCAAGTGAAAATACCATGGTAATAGTTAGGCACACCTTCATCTCCAATATGACATCTTCATTTTTCAGCACTTTAAAGAGGTCTCTTGAAACAGCTTTTCCCAGTGCCATGCATCTTTTGATTTCTTGACTGCTGCTTCCATGGGTGTTGATTATAGATCCAAGTAAAGCTAAATCTTGGACAACCTGAATCTTTTTTCCATTTGTCATGAAGTTGAATACTGATCAGTTGGAAAGATTTTTGTTTCATTGATGTTGAGGTGCAATCTATGCCGAAGGCTGTGTTCTTTGATCTTCATCAGTGAATATTTCAAATTCTCTTCACTTTCAGCAAGCAGAGTTGTGTCATTGGCATAATGCAAGTTGTTAATCTTCCTCCAATCTTGGTGCCAGGTTCTTCTTCATAAAGCCCAGCTTCTTGGTTTCTTTGCTCAGCATAGAGATTGAAGAGGTACGGTGAAAGGATACAACCCTGATGCACACCTTTATTGACTTAAAACCAAGCAGTGTTTCCTTGTTCTGTTTGAACCACTGCCTCCTGATCCATGTACAGATTTCTCATGAGTACAATTAAGTCTTCTGGTATTCCCATTCCTCATATTGTCATCCATAATTTGCTGGGATACATAGTCACACGCATAGTCAATGAAACATAAAAGGACATCTTTCTGGTATTCTCTGCTTTTGGCCAATATCCATCTGATGTCATCAATGATATCCCTGGTTTGATGCCCTTTTCTGAATCTAGGCTGATATTCCAGTAGTTCCCTGTTATGGAGGATCTTACATAATGAAAAAAACCAGTATTTTAATTTTTATTGATGAAATTCAAAATTATGTAATATAGGGAACAATTTTATATACATATATTTACTAATGAAAAGAATAGAATTCTCTTTTGAGGGGTAGCATTTTGCTGAATTATGATTCAACGTTACCTCTGTCATGAAAGGTCATTGTACATATTCTTTTGTTAATGCTAACCTGTAGTAAATTCTACATATTTCTTCTCTAAAAGTGTCTTTTCACATGGGCACTCCAAAATGTATCAGTCAATAAGCTTATGATTTTGCTCCAGTATATTCGTCATTTGGGAGGCATTTCTATAATTCTTATTGGGATTTCTTGATATTTCCCATTTCGTTGTCATTACAGTGCAGATTAATTATTTCCAATTCAAGATTAGATGAAAGGTCAGTTGCACAGTAAATGGATTTTAAAATATGAAAATTTCCTTTTTACTTGCATCTGTGTCTGAAAAAACACTTCTGGAACTATAGTTTGAGCTTGTAAATTTATGTGGAAATGGAAGTCTTAATTTCATTTAACCATTAAAACCTAGGAAATGTATCAATGACTTTGACTTTATTTACAATTCAAGCAGTGTTGCTTATAGTTCAGATGACCAAACTACTATATGTTTTACACCTGAGTACTCTTTTATTATTGTACTTTTTTGAAATTGACACATAACAACTGTACATACTTATGGAGTTCACTGTGATGTTTCATTTTCAATACATGAAAACATTTTATAATAATCAAATCAGAATATGTAGCATACCTATCATCTCATACTGTTATCATTTCTTTGTGATGAGAACATTCATAATCTTCTCATCTAGCTATTTTGAAATATTCAGTGTAATGTTGTTAAACATAATCACTCTCCTGTGACATATAATACTTAGAAATTACTCCTCCAAGCTAACTGTATCTTTGTGCCCATTAACTAATCTCTCCTATTCCTTTGTTTTAGTTCTTTTTTGTTACTGTAACAAAATAACTGAGTCTGGATAGTATATAAAGAAAAAAAAAAGATTTAGCTCATATTTTTGGAGACTGAAAGTCCAAGATCAGGGGACATCTTTATTTCAGTCTCTGATGTCAGAGTCATAGGCTGAGTAACTCCATAGAATATGGCATCATGGCAGGACTATAGAAGAGTGATCACATGGGAAGAGAGAAAGTGAGAGAGGAATTCAGGGACCAAGCCTGCTCTTCTTTTATAACAATTCACTCTCACAAGTACTCATCCAGCTCACTAGACCATCATTAATCCTTTCTGAGGTGGCTGTCCCTGATGATATAACCACCTTCCATTATACTTTTCTTAATTCTGTCACTTTGGAGACCAAGCTTCCAGAATATGAACACTTATAGGACAGTCTGTATCCAAACTATAACATGCCCAGCCTCTGTTAACCATTCTCATACACTTTTTTGTGGGATCAATTTCTTTAGATTTCACATGTGATTAAGATCATAAGGTATTTGCCTTTCTGTGCCTTGCTTATTTCACTTAACATAATGTCCCACAGTTTCTTCACATTGCCACAAAAGACAAAATTTCATCCTTTTATGGTAGGATAGTATTCCATTGTGTGTGTATACCATATTTCCTTTTTCTAGTAATTCACAGATGGATGTGATTTCTTATCTTTGCTATTGTGAATAGTATAGTAATAAACAAAGAAATGTAGATGTCTCTTCAACACACTGATTTTAATTCTTTTGGATATATACATAGTGGTAGGATTCATGGATGGTAAAATTTTCATTGAACTCATTAAAAATATCTGCAACAAAAATTAATTTCTAATTATTTGATGATTGTGGGTATGAGTAGTTCTTGTTTCAAAAAACAAGAAAGAGCTCACAAAGAATCACAACAAATCTTTACCACTGTAAAGCTATCAAAGTGCTCTGTAGTATGGCAAGTCAAGATATTTAGCTTTACTTTGTGACAAAAACTCATAAAACTGTTGGCAGTTTAGTCCATACAAAGGAAACTACTCTTGACATGACTCATTCAATAATATGTGATAGATTCAAATATTTTCCTCAAAATATTTGATGATGAATATGAGTTTTAAATAATTTACCTTTTCATGAAACTCATATATATATCCAATTAAACCTTCTTTTATTCCAGATATATTTTTGCTATTATCAATTGTAACCAGGCCTTCAAACCCACAAAAAAAAATTGGAGTTCAAGTTTGGGTGCAGGTTGAATATGTTAAAATTTAGAATTTAGAAGGTTTGGGTTTGGTTAGGTTCAGATTTAAATCCTATGTGTAGATAGCAGAGCTTTAAAACAAACATGAACTTGAATCCCGAACCCAGTGAAAAATTGGATTTGGTTTCAGCTTTTAGTTTTTTTTGTCATTACCTATTTAAAATGTTTTGAAATTGAAAAAAAAGTGTTCATCTATTGATACATTTAAATCTGAATCCAAACTAAGTCCAAACGCTCTATGTTTTAACATGTTGAACCTGCACCTGAACCCGAACCCAACTTTTCATAGGTTTGAAGCCCTGGTTGTAACATAATTTCGCAAATTCCATGTCAGGTTGTACTAAATTAGTTTGAAAAAGTTCTTACCTATAGGTATTCCATAGAGACTATTCATACAGCCTGGGTCTGAGTCATTTTTATCTAACTTAGAAGTCAACTTCAACTCACTGCCTGCCTTCATTTATAAGGTTTACCATCACTTTAAGAAAATAATCCTCCTAATAAAATGAATAAAGCCTGTATCTGTACTACTGTGGCGATCGATCTGGTCAGATCTCAGAAGCTAAGCAGGGTTGGGCCTGGTTAGTTCTTGGATGAGAGACTGCCTAGGAACACCAGGTGCTGTAGGCTTGGGAGAAGGACCCAGCAACCCACTCCCAAAAAACAATCAGCCATTGAAAACCCTATGAATAGCAGAGAAGCACTAATAATAGTGTTTCATCTGTTGTCCGTAAGGTTGCTATGAGGTGGACACCAACTCGATGGCACCTAACAACAACAACAATCAAATAAATATGGCACTGGGGTTTAGTTTAGTTGATAGAGTGCTCCTCTGCTCTCTCTGAGGCCCTGAGTTCCATCCCCAGCACTGCCAAAAAGTTGGAGAAGGGCCTGGTAGCCCACTCCCAAAACAATCAGTTATTGAAAACCCCATGAATAGCAGAGAAACACTGGCAATAGTGCTGGGCATGGCACAGTGTTGCGTAGTGTTTTATTCTGTTTTATACATAGGGTCACTATGAGTTGGATCTGACTTTACAACACCTAACAAAAAGAACAAACAAACAAAAAAATCAAATGAATAATTCTGCCAAGATAGAACTTGGAGTGCATAAACCCACACCAAGGAAGGAGAAAACACCCAAATCCTTTCTTAGTAGCTAAAGTATTTGTGGAAACATCTTAGGTAGTTTTTCTTACTATGGTTTATGTCACTTTTAGTATACACAGTACCTTAAATCTATTAAAATCTTTTGATGGTTAAGATTGTGAGAATCATTGATAAATAGTTGGGCTTTCAGCTCATTCCCAGTAAATGCACTTTGGCTTTAGGTGGGAACCACATAGAAAATTATAGGTGGAGAAGGAAAGAAATTCATTTTATAAGATTATGTATTACCACATCATTTTTAACCTTTGGAAGTTTAAAAGTAAAGGAACAATATTTTCTACTTCATATATTCCTTGAGTACACTAGAAGCAATTTGTTTTTGCAATAACTGCTAAGTAAAACCTTAAACTTGGGAGTACTCCTACATATAAATTTCACATTATATCTTATAATTAATTGTTATAATTAATGATTATAAAATGTTTAAAGATTATGTATGCCACAACATGTGAGAGGTAGTTCAGTGATCACTTAATTTTTTCATTGTTATTGAATCACATGCATGATAGTAATAGTGTGCATGAGTTCATATAAACAGATATTCAAGTATTTACTATGTGGTAGAAGTTCAGCTGGAAACTGGGAACACAAAATTGAGGAAACTAAGCATAGTGTATTCCTTCATAAATCTTATGTTCTAGTAGGGAAAACAAGCATTAGATAAACATGCATGAAAACATAAGAGTACAACTGTGTTGAGTGCTAAAAATAAGAGCTACTCAGAGATAAAATAACAGGGAGAATGATTTAGGCTTGAACATCAGAAATAAGTTCTCCAATGAATAAAAATAAGGTTGAGATCTGGAAGAGGGGTAAGCTTCTTTCAGTGGAGGTAGGTTAGGCACAGCATCCATCAAAAGGGAATGTGTACCCATACCCTAAGCCAGAGGGAGCATGGTACAGAGAAGGCCCAGAAGAAAGGCAGGTATGACTGCAGCACAGACTCAGAGAGACTCAGAGTCAGTGCAAAGTGAGGGTAGGGAGATACGCTGGGGCCAGACATACTCTGTTTATGTATTAGCAGTTTTTTCTTATTTTGTGAATATAACTGTTTTGCATCTGTTATTACAGACAGTATTTGTAATTTTCCCAGAACTATACTGTGTAACTCACCTGAATCTGTTTCTTTTCCTTTTTCCGTCCCTCCCTCCCTTCCTTCCTCCCTCCCTCCTTCCCTCCCTTCCTCCCTTCCTTCCTTCCTTCTTTCCTCCTTTTCTTTGTTCTTTTCCTTTTCTTTTTTTTTTCCCTTTGTTGAATCCAGGGCTTCACACAGGCTAGGCAAATGCTCTACCACTGAGTTGCACCCCAGCCCCTTTTTCATTTTGTACTTTGAGACAGGGTTTTGCTAAGTTGTGCAGGCTGCCTCTGGTCTCAAACTTTCGATCCTCCTGCCTCAGCCTTCTGAGTCACGGAGATTATAGGCATGCACCATAACACCCAGCTCAATCTTTTTTTTTTTTTAAATATATGTATGCCTATTTAGTAATACCTCCAGGTGGAGACATCATGGTTTTTAAAATATTATATTTCCAATTTGGTTCAATTTGGGGATTGCTTATTACCGACACTAGAATGATACTCCTTTTCCTAGTATCTTACCCCAAAATCTATATCTAATACAAAGATTCTAGTTCATTACACTCAAATCACTTTATTGTAATACCGAATATGAGTTGTTCGATATATTAAAATTTAGAAAAGAGTAAAAAGTTTGGACAATCTAGATTTCTCCCAACTTTAAGTGAAACTTTACTTGTACCTTTGCATTTTTGTTGTTGTTGTTGTTGTTGTTGTTGTTGTTAGGTGCCGTCGAGACGAGTCCAACTCATAGCGACCCTATGTACAGCAGATCGAAACACTTGCCGATTCTGTGCCAGGAAAACGATCTTAGTTTGAAAACTTGTCTGCCTTTTTCCTTGCTTACATGGCTGTGTAAGAATTAGCGAATGTTGAGAGATATGCTAAGGATCCAGCTTGTTTAATTTTGATATATCATTTGGACTGAGGCAAAGATGACTCTAGGAAATTAATCAAGTGTATGTTTGCTATGTGAAGACTGTACAAGTGGCAGGAGTAGCGAACGGTGCACATACATTATTAGTAGCTCTGTACTGGGTTGCTTACCTCAGCCTTAATCTTTCAGCCTTTCCACTATACTGCCTGACTTCCCATCTTCTTTTCCTTCTACTTTTCCCACAAGAATCCTCGTCTGTAGCTAGAATCCTTAAACATATGTTTGAGGTTTATCTTTGTACGCCTATACCAAATGTCATATATGCTTTTATATCTAAATAACATGCAGTGTAACCTCCTTGTATCAGTCCCTCAGCCATCATCCTCATGCTTCTGCTATGAAGCACCTGTTAAATCTCAGACTGGACCACTCTCTCTTCTCTGACTTTCTCTGACCACTGCAGATGCAGACCTTGTTTCCTTCCTTGTAACTCATAGTTTCACTACCAATCATTAACCACAGTGTTTCTTAAAATCTCTTTTATTGTACTTTTATTTCAGTTTCTGTATGTTTTTGTTTTGTTTCTACAAGTAAATCATAAAGTCATCAAGAGAAGGACAAAAAAGCTTTCAGTTATCTGGGACTGTTTTTTTACATATAATAAATATGCAGGAAATAATTTGACAAATGAACATATGAACAGAATTTGCTGTTAATCAAAAATTAGAATTCTGTATAGCATATCTGATCCTTGCTTTTCTTTGTTTATTTCTCATTTTCTAAGGTGCATTTCCATAACTATGTTCAACTTTTAAAATAATACACAATTACATACTATGCATACATTGTGTATGTTGTTGTTGTTGTTAAGTGCCATCAAGTCGAGTCTGACTCATAGGGACCCTATGTACAGCAGATCGAAGCACTTTCCAATTTTGTACCAGGCACATGATCTTATTTATGTTTAAGTTCATTGTTGCAGACAATGTGTCAATCCATCTGGTGGAGGCTTTTTATACACATTGTTTACCAGAAAATTAAAGAATTACAAAGTGTGGTTTATAACCCACAGACCAGAATTGAGTTGGTTGCCTAGATTTACTTCCCATAAGTAACTGTTTACAATCCTTAGCATAATTGCACTGATAAAGGGGCAAGTGCTGTGGCAAACACCTGTAACCTCAGCAACTTGGGAAGTAGAGGCAGGAGAATCATAGGTTCGAGGCCAGAAGCAGCCTGCATAACTTAGCAAAATTCTGTCTCAAGACAAAAAGTAATTAAAAACGGGTTGGGGGTACAGCGAGTGGTAGAGCACTTGCAAAGTATGTGTCAGGCCTTGGGAAAAAGACAGACAGACAGAGACCTACAGACACTATACAAACACTGATCTTTTATTGGTTCATGATCCTACTATTACTGAACTGTATGGTAGATTTGATAAATACTAAATCAAAACTGTACTTTGAAGCATTAAGGAGAAATTTTAAAATCTTGTACACAATGTCACATAAGTTTTTAAGGCTTCCGTACTTTTAACATGACCTACTTGGGCATGACATAGAAACTGATTCCAGTTATTCATTTCAAATGTCAAAAGTCATAAGAAAATTCATATTTTTTGGCCAAGATGATTCTACTTTTTAAATTAATCTCAAGTAAATAACATATAATGCCAGAGAGAGAGAGAGAGAGAGAGAAAGAGATGGTTATCACTACTTGCCCATGAATAAAGATTGGTAAAAGAAATCATTATACAACTTTGTAACAGAATAAAAATCATATTTTAAAAGATTTATAATGACTTTAGATAATATTCAATATATATTTTAAGCAAAAAATGCTGTTCAAAAACAGAATATACAGTTTAAATCATATTCTCTTTATATCCAAGTCTATGTAAATATTGCTGTGTGTCCATATTTTTTCCATTTCAAAATTTCTATAGCAAATAGATTTAGAACAGTGAATCTTTAATATTATTTTATATTGTTTGATGAGATATACACGTCTATATTTATTGAGAAAAACTAAGAGAAAACATACACACCACAAAGGGAAAAGCCCTCTTCAATCAAAATTGAAGGAAATATTCTGAGAAATTTCAAAGCATTTTCTAACTGGGTTGTCTTGCTATCCCAGAGAAAAAAGGATGGTACCTATGTAAATAAGTGGAAGTTAGAGAATTTTATTTTGCAACATGTCAAGCCATGAAACACCATTTTAGCAGAAAATAAAATATGACTATTTCTTAAGAAATGCAAGAAAAGCATTTCTTTTTCATAATTTTAGCCTTGATTCTCTTTATCTGCCATTCTGAAATCTTTCAGATACCTGATTTCCAAGTTAATAGAGTGTACCTCTTTCCTCCTGAGGTCTGTCGTTTCAAATACTAGCACTCAGGGTAGAATTTTTGCCTCTTATTCTTAGTGTCCAGCTCTCAACATCTTAACCTGGCAAGAGGACCAAACTAGCTGTAAATCTTACCACCCAGACCACACTTGATTATTGTATGATGAGAAAATTAAACGTGAATAAGTAGCTAGAGCATTGGGGTGTTCTTGGAAGAATAAAGACAAGTTGGAAGTCTTCTGTGGATAGTGCAGAGTACAGGATGACAATCAATCATGTAAACATCAAATGAAAGTTTGGTAAGGAAGCCATTGGAGTCAGGCACACCCTGCAATAAATGGCTTATTCCATTTCTTTTCCCTTCCAATTAGTCAAGGAAAGAGAATTCTGTAAAAGCTCTTAACACATCCCAAAATATTTTATAAGTGCATATTCCTTTTTAAAGATAGGCTTCGAACAGAAAGAACTTCCACCCGTTGAAGAGGAATTCTAGTTTATATAAAATGGACACACCATATGTCTTGGCGCATAACTCTCTTTTTTCTCTTCCCACAAACAGGAAACTGTTAAGGCAGCAATAATAGAAGAGCAGAAGCGAAGTGAAAAGGCTGTGGAAGAGGCAGTGAAAAGAACAAGAGATGAATTGATAGAATACGTGAAAGAACAGAAAAGGGTAAGTATCTTCTGATGAGCTTTGATCTGTGCTTCCATGAACTCAAGCAGTGGCTTTCATAAGATAACATGAACATTTAAAATATTTAAAAATTCTTTTATCATATAACTTAGTAGTGTCTAAGATTATTTTCCTGATATAATTATGTATTCTAATATTTATATCTATAACCGTAAATACCCTCTGACAACAAAAAGGCAACAATGATTTCTTCCTAGGCCCCTAGGAATTTCCAATTTAATTTTATACTAATGAAGATCATAGACAATTCTAGATTTTTAGGGGTTTGCTATGCATCTGTTAATTTCTTATAATGTTTTTAGAAATATATATATAATATTTGTAGAAATCTTTTAGTCTTATTGTGTGGCTCCCACTGTGGTTCTAGTGTATATAATCATATTTAGTAAATTAAGACTGTTTGCCATAGTTCCCTTTCAAAACCATAACTTAGAATATGCTTGTCATATGTTATATAAAGAGAACAAATATGAGTAAAATAGAGTGTATGAGGAAATTTAATGGATAATATCTAAACTAATTGGTTGTCAAAATAGCAAAATAAATAAGAAAATATCAGATATTACCTTGCAATTGGTAATGAAGTAGTTTGTTATTGTTAGGTGCTGTCATGTCCAACTCATAGCAACCCTCACAGGATTTGTTGTTGTTGTTGTTGTTGTTGTTTTGTGTTACTGGGGGTTGAACCCAGGGTCTCGCACCTGCATGCTTTGCAAGTGCTGGACCACTGAGCTGCACCCCCAGCCCATTTTTTTGGACTTTTTGAGACAGGGTCTCGCTAAGTTAAGCAGGCTGCCTCTGGTCTCGAATTTGCGATCCTTCCGCCTCCACCTTTGGAGCCACTGGAATTACAGGCCTGTGCCACTGCGCCTGGCGCTCACACGGTTTTTGATGGCTGATTGTTTTGGGATTGTTTTGGGAGTGGATTGCCACATCCTTCTCCATTTTTGTGGTGCTGAGGATTGAACCTGGGTTCTCAGTGCAGAGCCGCGCTCTACCAACTAATTAGGAGGTGAGAAGTGTACGAAAAACTCATGATATCACTTTAGTCCATACACTGGTCATCCCAGCAACTTGAAAACGGGAAGCAGGAAGTTCTCAAATTTGAGGCCAGAGGCAATTTGCACAACTTAGCAAGACCCTATCTCAACGTGAAAAAATATTGAAAAAATTTTAAAAAGGAACTGGGCTTACAGTAGCTCAGTGGTGGTGTGCTTGCATAGCACATGTGAAGCCTTGGATTTAGCTCCCTAGTACTGAAAAAAAAATTGATACAAACAAAATTCTTACACCTCTATGACTGCCATTAAATTTCAATGAAAAAAACTTATCACCAGAGTAAATAATTGCAGAAGAGCCTTTCTAGATAAATTAACCATCCATAGAAGCATTTTAATGAGATTAAATCTTTGAATAGCTTGTCTCAGGGTATTTCTAAAAAACATTTTCACCCAAATTCCTGATAGGTTTCTAACTTTCTGAAGTGAAATTTCTAAGCTAAAAGGAGTCAATTTTTTTTTCCCCAATGGGGCATGTACATGACCCCCAGAGTTTAAATAATCTGGTTTCAAAGTAGTTGTTCAACAAAGGAATTCTACATAATGTACCCATGCCTACAGGGATTGATTGCAATAGTGAAAGAACATAGATATGAAATAAATACAAGACTTCTTGTAGGTATATTCTTTCACATCATCTTTTCTTTGTTTAATAAGGGTTTTTTTGGTGGTAAAAACACTGAACCATGACATCTACTTTCAATAAAATTTGAAGTCTACATGGCATTAGCATCGACTATGGGTAGTGTTATAGAGAAAACCTCTAGAGTTTTTTCATCTTGCTTAACCGAAACTTTATGCTGGTGATTACTGAATACCCATTTCCTCCTCCCTCAGCTCTTTGTAATCACCATTAGGCTCTTTGATTCCATGAATTTGACTATTGTAGACACCCCATATAAGTGGAATCATGCAGTGCCATTCTGTAACTGGTTTATAGGCATATCCACCTTGTTACATATTGCAGAATTTTCTTCTTTTTGAAGACTGAATGATATTTTGTTGTATGTATATATCATATTTTCTTTATCTGTTGATGGACATTTAGACTGTTTCTACATATTTACTGTTTTTTTCTTAATAATATATAGCCATTTCTTATTTAAGCTCTAAATCTGGACAAGAGCTTATGTAACAAAGGAAACCCATTCACAAAGTTGTTTGAGAGTAATATTTTTAATCAACCTGGAAGAATTTTTAAAAATCATATTACATTCTCGTCACAGGGAGTTATGTTTCTACCATAAGAAAAGTTTCAAGTGAGAGTAAGAAATGCCTTTTAAAGGGTTATCTGGTCACTATGTGAGGTAAGTTAACTTTCGAAGAGAAGCAGTAATGAACACTGCCATTTAATCTGAGTGCTCTTGCAAATTATACTAAAGGACCAGCATTCATTTGTGTTAGTCACATAAACCAATTATAAACTGTAATATGTTCACTAAATAGCAATGACAACAAAATCGTTAACATTAGGTTCCATTTGCACCAAAGTTTCATTTCTCTATGCTTATTTCCTCCTACGCCTGTAGCCATACCACTGTGGTGTCCTATTCCATCAGATCTCAGAAGCTAAACAGGGTCGGACCTGGTTAGTACTTGCATGGGAGACCACCAGGGAACACCAGGTGCTATAGGCTTTGGAAAAGGACCCGGCAACCCACTCCCCTAAAACAGTCAACCATTAGGAACCCTAGGTGTAGCAGAGAAATACTAACAATAGTGTTTCGTCTGTTGTACATAGGGTCGCAGAGTCGGACAGAGACTCGATGGCACCTAACAACAATTTCCTCCTCTACTAACAAAGCACATTATATGCATATATAGTAAAACTCATTACTTTATGTTCAACAACTACCACCTAATGGAGTTAATGTGAGTTAAATACAAATAATAAAACAATAGAGCTATGACCTTGAGTATATCCCACCTGAGTTCAGAGACCACCTCAAAAATAGGTTTAATGCATTAGACACAAATGATAGGAGACCAGAAGAGTTGTGGCATGACATAAAAGATATCATTCAAGAAGGAAGCAAAAAGTTCTTAAAAAGACAAGAAAAAAAGAAAAGACCAAATAACATGTCAAAAGAGACAGGAAAACTTGCCCTTGGTCGAGCAGCTAAAGTAAAAGGAAGACATGATGAAGTTAAGGAACAGAAGATGTCAGAAAGCAGCTCGAGAGGACAAAAACAAATATTATAATGACATGTGCAAGGAGCTGGAGGCAGAAAACCAAAAGGGAAGAACACGCTCTGTGTTTCTCAAGAATAAAGGAGTGAAAAAAAAAATTCAAGCCTTGAGTGGCAGTAGTGAAAGATTCTATAGGGAAAATATTAAATGATGCAGGAAACATCAAAAGAAGATGGGAAGAATACACAGAGTCATTATACAAGAAAGAATTGGTAGATGACCAACCATTCCAAGAGGTTGCATATGAAGAGGAACCAATGGTGTTGAAGGACGAAGTGGAAGCTGCCTTGAAAGAACTGGCGAAACA
>VMDO01024516.1:7975-29704 GCA_007922755.1 Pedetes capensis
ACCTTTTGTTCCTATTAAAACAAAGCATTCATTAAATGGATTTGAAATACTGCGTGCTATTTCTAATAGTTTTGTGATCACTGGGAACTTCCAGCCTGAGATATCTCTCCCCTATTGGATGGCATTCAATCTTTGAATAGTAATAGATTAAGTCATATGATGAAAGTATTTGAATAAGTAAAAAATAATGACATAGTAGCCTACTTACTTGAAGAATTTGAAGAAAAAAATTATAATATCTATTAATTGGACCTTTTAATATCTATTATTAACATTTTGCTAAGCATGAATGTACTTGTTGCTGCATTAGAAATCATCATAAAAATATAGTGATTTAAAACTACAACCGTTTGTAATCTCTTGGTTATATGGATCAAGAACTCAGTAGTGGCCTAGCTGGAGAGTTTGGCTCAAGGTCTAATTGAAGTATAGTTAGATTCTGACTGGGGCTTCAGTTATGGAAAAGTTTGACTGGGGCTGGAGGATCCACTTCCAATGTTGCCTATGGGCTGGGGACCACAGTTCCTTTTCTCACGGATTTCTCCACAGGGCGACTTCACTATCCTCATGGCTTCTGTAAGAACAAGTGACCCAAGCAACCAAGAAAAAATTGCAATACCTTTTCAGAGCTAGCCCCTGAAATCCTACATCATCACTTCCACTTCATTCTATTGGTCACTCAGGGCCAGTCCTGCTTTACCAACAGAGATTAAGAACGTCAGAAGAGGAGAGCCATTGGGGTCCATATTGGACTCTGGTTACTCCAAGAAAACAGTTCTTATATTTGAATTTTTATGGCAATCTCTCTAAAATGTGTTATTTGTGTTTCTGTCCTAGAAAATAATATACTTCCCACAATGTTATGCTTCTTTTCTATATGAGGTCAAGACATGAAGAACCTCAGTATAGTATTGTGCTGTAGAAGAATGAAAATTTCAGAAATAATTGAGGTGTAGAAGGGAAAAATGTTCCTTCCTGAAATTGTCAAGAGAGATGTTTTTTTAATTGACATGGCTTTGTCATATTACCTTAACACCCGAAGTGTGTGTGAGTGTGCCACTTCTCTGAACACCTCTCAATTATACTTCTTTTTTTGTTAATATGTTTACTTTTCTTTTCCCCAACTGCAATTTCTGCTCTTCACTGCCCTTTATGTGGCTATCAGTGGTTCCATATGTTGCCACTTTGTTTCTTTCTATTTGTTTTCACTGTCAGCAATTATTTTCCTGTACTTTCTCCTTTCATTTCTGTCACTTGCTGTGCCATTTAAACCAGAAATAAGCAGGGTTTATCCAACTCTAGTTCAAATATCCAATCAAATGCTAACTCTGTCACCTCTCAGTTATCAGCTTTTTCATGTACATGTAACATTTTAAATGCTGGGATTATATTCTAGAACCATTACGTTAAAAAAAGAAAGTTTAACTTTCAAAGTACACTAACAGCTTACTTCTCCTACCTCTTTTCCACTGCCACTACAAATCCTAATCAGTTTTGTGAGTCAGTCACCATCCTTAGATAAGTTCTAGGCATCATTTGTCTGGTTACTGTCAACAACAACAACAATGAAAAAAACTAGGAATGTGGTGCTATATGTCGCAAAAGAGATTTTTCAGAATCTTGAGATATGGGATTATCCTAAATTATTCCCATGGGCCCAATGTCATCATGAGGGTCCCCATAAGGAGATAAAAGTATCGTGGATGCCGAGGGCAATGTGATGACAGAAGAGGGCCAGAGATGTGAAGGTGCTATGCTGTGGGCCTGCTGTGGGTCAGCTCAGTTAGTAGAGTGCTGCTCTGTACTCTCTGAGGTGCTGGTGTTGAAAGAACTAAACTGAAGCAATCCTGAAACAATCAGTCATTGAAACTACAAGTAGCAGAGAAGCACTGACATAGCAATGGGCGTGGCACAATGTCGGAAAGTTTCCTTCTGTTGTACATAGGATCACTGTGATTTGAACCTGACTCAATGGCATCTAATGGTGCTGCTATCTCTAAAGATAGAGAAGGGGGCCCCAGGCAAGGATGGCTGGTGGTCTATAAGAGCTGCAAAATGCAAAGAGGCAGTTTACTGCTCTGAAGGCTCAGAAGGAATGCAACCTGACCAGAACTGCAAAAGAATAAACGCATGGTATTTAATGTGGGGGCTGGGATTTAGCTCAGTTGGTAGAGCGCTGCACTGCAGTCTCTGACGTCCCAAGTTCAGTGCCCAGCACCGCAAAAATGGGAGAAGCATCTGGCAATCTACTCCCGTGGCAATCCCGAAACAGTCAGCCGTTGAAAACCCTGTGAGGGTCGCTATGAGTTGGATACCGACTCAACGGCACCTAGCAACAACAACAACAATTTAATGTAAGCCTACAGCCCTACCACTGAGGCGTCCCATCCCGTCAGACCTCAGAAGCTAACCAGGGTCAGGCCTAGTTAGTACTTGGATGGGAAACCGCCTGGGAACACCAAGTTCTGTAGGCTTGGAAGAAAGACCTGGCAACTGACTCCCCCCAAACAATCAGCCATTGAAAACCCTATGAATAGCAGAGAAACACTAACAATAGTGTTTCGCCTGTTGTACATAGGGTCACTATGAGTCGAACACTGACTTGATGGCTTCTGTAAAAACAAGTGACCAAAACAATAATTTAATGTAATGTAATATAATTTGTTTATTGTTTTTGCACTACTGGAGGTTGAACCCAGAGCATCATGAATGCGAGGGCAGTGCAAGGTCTCCACCACTGAGGTGCTGTCCAGTTCATTTTGTATTTTTTATTTTGAGACAGAGTCTCACTAAATTGTGCAGGCTGCCTCTGTCCTTGAACTCACAATCCTCCTGCCTCTGCCTCCCAAGTCACTTGGATTATAGGTATGCACCAGGGAATCTGTCTAAATGGATAGTATCTTAAACCATGTAATTTGTGGTAATTTGTTGTAGAGGTAATAGGTAAACTAGTACAAGGGAGCATCCTGAATTCCTTTTGCGCTGATGCTAATGACTGAGTCATCCCCATGACATTACCCAGGATCCCTGCTTGGGCCTTTGAGCAACCATAGATATGCAGTAGAGATCTTTCTTCTGAGGCCACCTCACCTCTCTAGGTGGCCCTCTCAAGTAAGATTTAGGACAATCCTAAAATGACTCCGGCATTATTCCCACTCAAACAGAAACCTTTAGCCCACTGTAAATGAAGGTCAAGAGACTTCTTAAGTGCAGTTTTCTGCTCAGCTTGATTCACCTGCTTCCTTGCCCTTCACCTTTTCCCACTGTGAGCCTCTCCCTAGTCCACTCTGTCCCCAAGTGCTATGAGACTGGCATCAGAACAACCCTCACCAGAGCTAGGGAGGAATGAAGACATTCTCAACTCCATCACTGATAGCTCCTAGCAAAGAAAAGTCTCTCTTGCAAATCATAACTTCTCTCTCAGTCTCTCCAATCTGAGCTGAAGGGAAAAAAATTGCTAAACGTGTTGTTAGTATATGCAAGCTAGCTCCTTACATTAGAATATTAAAATTCCTTGCCAACTGTTTTCTTGGTGATAAAAATGCAAACTGAGAAGTGTCTCATTGTAACACCTTATTAAGATGATGAAGACATGAACTTGGGATCAGTCTCTAAAAAAACCTAAAGGATGTTTTAAGACAGCTCTTAACATAGGTAAACAGACAAAACACTCTTTCATTAAAAAGCATTCCTTGATCTCTATCTCTACCTTCGGATTATTTTTCTTTCTTAATACACAATTCTCAAACAAGTCACTGATCTTGTTTTCCAAACTACACTAAATGAGGGGCAACAAACTAAAGAAAATGAGTATGGCTGTCTTAAGATAAATAAAAAGAGAGCCTTGAAAAGTACCAGGTGGCAGTTTAACTGCAGAGGGGATGGCATTATTTAAAAAAATACTAAACAAAAATAATCAGAGCTACTGTGCTGGTTAGAATCACACTGAGGACACTGAGTCACGTTGATAATGATGTTCATAGTGATGTTCACAATGAAGACAGGGTCATCCTCAAGGGGAAAAAATCAAATGCGATGGCCTGACTTTACAAACACAAGATAGTATGTAATTGATTTTACAATAAGTAAAATAAGTTAAAATGACTAAAACAAAAATGATTGTGTGGGATCTTATACTTTATATCATTTTTTTTTCTCCTGCATGACCTCATTCAATATCCACATGGAATAAGGAAGTAATAACAATAATAGTTAACAATTATTGAATAATTTGTCTACATGTCGAGGATAGTTATGAGTATAATACATGTATTATTTCATTTAGTACTAATAACAACCCTGCTGAGAAAACTGGGATTTAGGAAAATTTAGTAGCTTAGCAAATCTCACAGCTAATCAGTAGTAGAAACCAAATTCAAAACTAAAGAGGCTGACTTCAGTTCTTCAATTCCTACAACCACAACCCAATATCAAAATGCAGTAGGCATGATGCATATTATTATGCACATATTTTTAAAGAGGAGAACCTTGTATAAGAGGACAGTAAATACTTTGCTCCAGATCATACAACCAGTATGTCAGAGTAAAAATCAAAACCTCCTGATTTCAAGTTCACATTTTATCTCACTATTATACATTTTTTGATCTTAATGAGAAATTCAATGCTCCCTAATCATTTAGATACAGGAAATCCTTCAATATAGTTGTAGCAGGATATTTGTTAGTTAACAAGCATATTTTTCTGCTTCATTTCTACATCATGACACTTCTGTATTTAAGATTATGAGACATTTTATCACTTCGCAAGAGGATTTATTTTCAAGAGAACAAAAGAATTAAAGAGTCAGATCTATAACTTGCTTTCAAGATGAGTAGGTCCACCATGAAACAATAATAATAGAAAATATTTTAAACTGTTGTCACCCAGGTCAATTTTCCTTGTCCCTTAAAAGCTCAATGAGTGCATCAGAGTCTGTGAGTCCTGGAGACAGAGACGGTGCAGAGGAAGGAAGGTGACCAGGCGGAGGCGGAGGTATTCTGGGACTAGGGGATCCATATGAACCCTTCAAGTGGACAGGAACAGAACCTGCTCAAAAAATCACCCAGCTCCTCACAAAAGTCTCTATCAACAGCCATCAGAGATATAGGCCCGTACTTTGAGGTCCAGTCTCTTTGTAAGTCACCCGTATCATGATCATGGAGTGTTTACAGTTGTCCTTCCCAAGGTAGCCAGAGGGGACCTCCCTGTAGAATACCTGGCACATCTCTTGTTGATCATTAGAGGTGATGCCAATGTCATGAGACTTTGCGGAGGCCCCACTCAACCACCCATCATGGCCAAATCCCCCTAAAAATGAAGTACGATACTAGGTGCCTTTTCCCAAATTCTAATCCCCATCTGAGACAGAAAATATGCCTGGGACCTCTAGGGACAGGGTGGCTATATGCTCCACCCCTACCTGAACTGGACTGGACTGATGTGAGGCTGAATACAATCAGTCTGATATTTTCTCCCAAAACCCACAAGAAAAGAAATATAAAACTATGTCAGCTTGGAATGTTTAATGTGGCATGTCTGTTAAATTATTATACCTTTAGGCCAAGGACTATAGTTTTTCTTTTTACATTGCTCTCACATTACTTATAACGTAAGTATAGAGGCAATTAGGAGCTCAGTGGGTGTTTGTCTGCTGGCAGACTGACTAGAGAACTTGGAACCTGTACAAAATGTGCTGCCTGCTAAGTAGTTCTCCCCACCTTCTCTCTGTGACTACAACACTAAAATGAATTAGAAATCTGTAATATTGTAACAGAAATCCATATGAAGGCCACTTTGGCTAAATTGCTATTGCTTGGGAATAAGGATTATCCTCTGGGACCCTAACTCCCGATGTACCAGGCATTCCAGAAAAAAGAAATTATCAATCATCCCCCCAGGTTGTAATTATTAAGTCTCATCTTTATGAGTATCTGTTTCTAGTATCACCTTTGTCTTTGGTCTTACTAACATGGAGATAGTCTTAGTTAACAATTTGTGTGTGTGTGTGTGTGTGTGTGTGTGTGTGGTACAGGGGTTGAATTCAAGGCCTCGCATTTGCGTGCTTTGCAAGTGCTGTACCACTGAGCTACACCCTCAGTCCATTGTTTTACTTTTTAAGACAGGGTCTTCCTAAAGTACTCAGACTGTCTCTGGTCTCAAACTTGTGATCCTCCTGCCTGGGATTACAGGTGTGTGCAACCCTGCCTGGCCACAATTGTTTTTAATAAAAATGGAAAGATGCTTTTAAAATTATTGGTATAAAACCATCTGTGTCAGGGTTTTTATTTTGTAGTTTTGTTATCTTGCTCTTTAATTTTTACAAAGCAATTGGGATTATGTTACCAGGGAGACTTGTTAAGAATGGCATGAGCCTAACTGCAGGAAGTGGGAAGATGTCACCTGTCCTACAAGAGGCTCGAGACAGTGAATATAAACAGTCACATCAGCTAAATTTCTGCAACTGTAAGTTGTAGTGCTATTTTAAATATGCTGCTCACAAAAGTAGAAGTCAGTCTCCATTCTTTGAGTGCTCAGTCCCCAATGTTTTCTATTCATTTCCAGACCTAAACAGAGAATATTAGCAGAACTTTCCTGCTCTCAGAGGGCTGCTCTCACAAAGCATCACAAAAATGATTCAAATTCTTGAATTTCAAAGCTTCTATAAAATCTTCAAAATTGAGTTAAGGAATTGATTGGCTAACAGGAAAACTGATTCAGCTAGAACTTAAAACTCTTAGGATGAGAATAAATCAGAGTCACCTTTCCAGTTATTTTTCAGCTCTTCTACAAAAGGGAGTAAAGAAACCGGGCACGCTGCCTGTAATCCCAGCGGTTTGGGAGGTGGAGGCAGGAGGATCACAAGTTCAAGACCAGTGGCAGTGTGTGTAATTTAGCAAGACCCTGTCTCAAAAAGTGAAAAACTGGGCTGAGGGTGTAGCTCAGTGTTCCAGCACTTGCAGAGCATGCAAGAACAAGGCCCTGGGTTCAAGCCCCAGTACCGGAAAAAAAAAAAAAAAAAAAAAAAAAAAAAAAAAAAAAAAAAAAAAAAAAAAAAAAAAAAAGGAGTAAAGATAAGTCTAAATGCTCTGGTAACATTTTTTTCCATGCACATATTGATGCTTTGGGTATATAAAATTGCATTCAAAGACTTCGAGCAAATCCAATACTTCAAAGAAATCAAGTTGGAAGAATATATATGCAGCTTGCTTTTAAATACGGGCTTATCAATATTTGGAAAAAATAATAATGCAGTTACCATAACCTTGACTGAAGTAGTGATAGATGTAGAATCCTCTCTTGCCTCCCAATTTAACTTACTATAAAATATTCAAAGTGACTTTGTAAGAAAAGTTGGTTTACATGACAATCATCAACTTAGTTGCCAATAAGCCTAATATTTCTTATTACATTTAAATTGGAGAACAGAGAATATTGATGCAAAAAATGCAGTAAAGATTCATAGAATGTTACAGAAGAATGAATTCTGTATAGAAACAGGTAGGTGTTGTTTTGAATATGGTATCTCAGATTAACTTTATGTGTAGTTTCTAAATCTTTTGGCTTGATTTAGGTATTCAGATTTGAAGTGTTGCCATATCATTGTTATTTTTCTGACAATTTAGTCCAGGAATCAGGCATCTCTCATACACTGGTTGGAAGATGCCCTGGAGAACTCTGGAGCCAATTACATCATCATGCTTCTAGCAGTGCTGCAACATAAATTTCCATTTATAAATGAGGTCACAGAGTCTCTCAAAGGTCAAATGACATATGCAGCCTTCCTGGGGCATCCTGCTAAGTTTAATGTTTATCATAGAAGCCCACGGTATCACATGAAGAGCTTTACTCCAGCCCAGAATTCTGAAACTAAGCAAAAATTATCCATACTTTAAAAAGATTTTATGGAATCACAGTCTTACTAATGAAAAATTTGTAAAGGGTTCAGAATTTTTTTTGCTAAGAAAATGCAAGTTTATACAGACATGAGTTATTCACCCAATTTTTTGTCATCATCCTACAGTGAAATGTTACACAAAGGCAAACTTTAAGCTCCAAAATTTTGTTTTCATTTCACTTTTTCTAATAACATTTTTCCTCAAATGAAAATCTTCACTTCTTTAAACAGACAGAATTAACATAATTCAATTTTATCTTCATGACTCAAAATCATTATTATGAGAATCCACACTGATTCTGTGAGAGGAAATAAACATAGGCTAAATTTTTAACTTAAGATTAATTAGTACCTATTGTAAAATTATTTCACTAATATTTAAGGAAAATGTGGATGGCAGTGTGTTATTTACATTAAAAATAGCTACTAATAGAATTCAAAATTAAATTGTCTCTTCTAAATCACTAGAGAAAAATCCATATGGCACAAAGGAGAAAAATAAGCACCAAGGAAGCATAAAAATTCAATGGAAAACAATATTCAGTATTATTTGTTTACAAAACAAAAATGGTTAGTTTTCTTTCTGTACATATAATTTGCAAAATGAATGCAAATTATTAAGTTTCTATGTTAATTCAAAGACCATTGGATTAGGACAAAAGGAAAATCCAAATATACATTGTTGTATCCTAAAACAGAATAAACATTTCAATTTAAGTATCCAGAGAATATTTTTAAAAAGTTAATTTACTCAGATATTAAAAAAAAAAAATCTGCCATTGAAAACCCTACGAGTAGCAGAGAAGCACTGACATAATGCCTGTCATGGCATGGTGTTGGGGATGGTTTCCTTCTGTTGTGCATAGGGTCACTGTGGGTCAGACCCAACTCAATGGCACCTAACAACAACAACATGGCAGAACCATTTTACTACTGCTTGCCATGGGCATCTAGGTCCCCTACACAAAATGAATCAATGTCTTTCAATTTAGTTCAGAAAATTAATTGTAAATAATCCAGAACTATTGAAGTGACACTGTGTTCAACTTTCTTTTCTTTTGGAATCACTTCTATTTCACTATTAATGAATCATTACCTCTTCCATGACAAAAGGGGTCAACTTCACAAAGCTTTTAGCATAGTAATAGTTCAGCATCAGTCTTAATTTTTGAAGTTTAATCACTCAGCAACAGCAGTAACCAGATCAACTTTAGTGATAGTAGTCCATATTAGTAAGTCTGTACATAGCCTACATTTGGGTGCCCATGGCCAGTTTGTAAATGGACCTACAAGGTAGACAGAGGGAAGAGACAGATGTCCCAACAACATGTCATTTTAGACTTCCTGAAAACAGATGTGCCTTGGTAAGCTTACACATGGCATGAAAATACCTTCATACTTGTGCTCATTGAAAGAGGCTTATCTATTTAACTCTTCCTCAGACCTCTTTGTCACCATTTTTCCAATCCTGTACTGCTCAAATCTGTCATTGCACAATTCCAAACAATTAGCAACTGCCTATGAATCAATGCAGTTTCTAAGTATCTCTCTCTCTCAACTGAGCCAAAGTAAAAAGCCAAATGTGCTATTTGAAGTTCTGCCCATTTGAGGGATTTCCTGTCACCACTGTTGTTCATGGACAAAACGAAGTGAGGATGAAATTTTGCAGTCATCTACTTAAAGTTGGTGCCAGAAAATCATGAAAAACCATCTGCAAAGTAGGCTTGAGATTTTTACTATCCAGTTAACTGGGCATAAAGAAGCACCAGGAGAATACAGGTGATGGTTAGGAGAGAAGACATAACGCAGACATTGTTGTCAAAGGGATGGCGATCATCTGTTCATCCAACGTAATTTCTCTTCTAGGATCTTCCAGAGTCAGCTTTGTTTCATGACATTTCAACATAAGTCACTATTCTGAATATTCAATCTTAAATCTTAGATGGTAATATAAAATTCTTTCTAGTGTTACTTGATGTTCCCCAATTAGATGTTCGTTCCACATAAGAGCTCACTATCAAACCACAACGCCATTGCTCAAAAAGAGACAGGTATCTTCAGAAGAAGATGTGGATTTATTCTAACATCCAAGATATCTGTGCTGGGATTCTGCTTTTAGGTCCTATAAGAGACTCCATACTGCACCTCTATACATCACAGGCACTTTGGGTATTATTAGATTTATTATGTCATATAAGAGTAGGAAAGTAGGTTGAACCTGCTGCAGAACTTTCTCTCATCTTGTTCCTAGTCAAATCTGACAGTCATATGTATGATTCAGTACATAAGTCATATCAGCACATGGGAATGTGTAAAATATTTCCAAATAAAAAGGGCTCATAAAACATTGTGCTTCTTTTAGAGTGGCAGATATGCAAGGTAAATATGCTTGTCTTTTCCAATAAGGAAGATATTATGGCAGGATTAAAACTGTAGAACCTTAAAACCTTCACCAAGAATGAGTCCCTGAATCTCCCTGGGGTATCTCTCTGACTTGCTTATAAAGGCATTTAAACTACCCCATGTTCCTTGTTAATCAAGTCCAAAGATCTTAATGTCAAAAATATAGTGAGCAATGTGACATTCTAATTTCAAGAAGATGAAGATACCTATGGATTAGGACTGTATTTTAGCAGAGAGCAGGACAAATTAACATTTCTCCAAGACAGGACTGTGAAGGTGCAGTGTTAGCCTTGTCAGGGGAGAGAAACCTGCTTCTTTTGGCCTTTGTAAATTGGTACAGAGAACAAAGCAATTTTCATGCCAATTAGCTGTATATTATCTTTATGGTTCCTAGGCTTTAGGAAAGAAACCGTATCTAGAACAGCCCCTTCATTTGGAGTCACTTCCTGAGTAAGATCATGATCATCTAAAATCTAACCACTTTCAGGAAATAGCCAAGACAAATGAGTAGGTGAATTTCTTGTGTTTAGTAGTGTTACTTATCTTGGCAATTTCCTCAGATATGTGCTGAAGTTTCAGCAACTTGGTAAGGAGGAGGAAGTACCAAGGACTTCTAATTGGCCCTTCCTACAACAGTAGCTGATTGGGGAATTCACCCCATTGGCAACTCGGTCCAATCCAATCAAATATTCAGAAACTGAGAAAATAACCAAAATTGGGTCCTTGGATTTCCTACGCCGCCAAGTGTGTCTCAAACTTGAGTGACGCTCCACTTATCACCTGATCTCTATTATCCTCTAATTGGACAAATAAACTACAGAGCCTTTTTTGAGTTCTCAATGATTAGTGCCAATTAAGATACATGAAGTCCTATAATCCCCAAGTTCTGGCTATTTCTATGTGTGCACGATTTGGGAATGGGAAGGCTTGATATGAGAAAAACAATACATATAATCAGGCTAGTAGTGGCATTTTAAGGCCCCATGTGAAAGGAATCTATTCTTCTTTTCAAGTGAGGGGCTCCAGATACTTGAAATTAGGCCTGGATATTAAGAGAGGTCATGACTCTTGATTGAGAGGACTCAAGTCAGATTTCCTCCTCCAGTCTTGATGTTTTACCTATTATACAGATCAGTTACAATTTTTGTAGACTGCCCAACTATTTCATTCATGATCATATCAAAGTATTTGAGACAAAACATTTTAATAAACATTTTGCTTTTGTTATGCATCCTGGAAGTTTACTGCTGACAGTTGCACTGTTTGCCCAGAAATTCTTTTACCTCACTGGAATCAGCATTATTACTAAAATAATAAGCAGGTTAAGGGTACCTGCCATCATTTTAGTTTGTGTGTGTGTGTGTGTGTGTGTGTGTGTGTGTGTGTGTGTTAGTTTTGTTTGTTTGTTTGTTATTTGTTTTGAGACAGGTTCTCACTGTAGCCCTGTCTGGCCTGGAACTTGCTATATAGAAGAAGTTGGCCTTGAACTCATATCAATCCTCCTGCCTCAGGCTCCTGAGTGCTGAGATTACAGGTGTGCACCACCACATCTGGCTCTAGATCTATTTTTTTATACCAAGGCAATATGACATGAATAAGTAATTAACTATATTTGTTCAAAAGAAGTAGATACAATTCATTATCACTTTGAGTCTTTATTTTCCTCCACAGAACTTATCATCTTTTAAATATACTATTTCATTTACATATTCATATATATTAATTTGTCTCTCCCAACAAAATAAGATGGTAGACATTTTAGTTTCTTTTGTTCATTGCTTCCTTAAATAATAAAAATGGTGCTTAGAAAGTAATTACAATCACAATGTGTTTGATAAGTGATTATTGAATAAACAAATGCATCACTATATATCCAGAGAAAAGCAAATAAAATTAATGGGAAAATTTTAGAATGAATCACTTTTAAAAACTGACTAGATAATAGTAGGAATATAACAATATATTTTCCAAAGTATAATAAGGAGCTGAACATTTTACCACAAGCCCAATGGAAACTAGAATGGTGAGCTGATGGAGTTCAGAAGGAAAGTAATAGAACATGGTAGAAGATGATGGCAGAAGTAAAAAGTAGTCAGGTTTAGACATATTTTGAAGTTAGACCCGATATTTTCAAGGTAGACCTCATAGAATGTATACAACATGGTGAACATATCTTTGTATAATATATTGACTACTGGGAGCATTTGACATCCCTGGTTATCAGTTCCTTTTATGATAGCATATGCATTTAACTTTCTGGACACTACCTTCTCATCTGTCTCACATGCTGCATTTTTTTCTTTCATATCTCTTAATTTTGGCATGCTTAAGGATGATCTCTATATATTCACTCACATTTTAAGTGATATCTATAGTCTCATGGACTTAAATACTATCCATATGCTGATTTTGAATATCCTCCATTTTCACTCCTGAACTCTATCGTGAACTCAAACAGGCATATGCAATGCCACCTTGACAGTCTCTACTTGGAGATCTAATAAATATCTCAAATTTTACATGACTGAAACTAATTTTTAAGTTTCAATCCATTCCAACTAAATAAAAACATGTTCATCTCTCAACTTTTTCCCAATTATTATTATTGTTGTTATTATTATTATTAGTTTGGCAGTTCTGAAGGGTTGATCTGGGGGCCTTACGCATGCTAGGCAAATACTGCACCACTGAGCTGCACCCCAAGTGCCTTTTTAATTTTGTTTTATTTGAGATAGAGTCTTGCTAACTTGCATAGACTATCTCTGACCTTGAACTTTCAATCTTGCTGTCTCAATTTCCCAAGTAGCTGGGATTGTGGGTGGGGCGGGTTGGCACAGCTTGCTACATCACCTGACTTTGTTTTCACCAGTGTTTCACGGTATTATTAATCATCAGTTGTTCAGAGCAACAATTAAAAATGGAAAATAAAGACAGAAATCATTGGCAAAGTCTCTTGACTAGATAACTGTTTTCATTCTTTCTCTAAGCAATGTATTTTATGCAAAGAGTGAGAATGATTTTTTTGAAATGTGGATTAGATTATGTATTTTAACTGTGCACAATTTCTTTACAGATCTTATCAATCTTGAACACTTTAGTATATTCCAAGAATTTAGAAAATTATTGGATAAACAGGAGACTCATTTCCCTTTAAAAATGTCTGCATCTTAGTCCCAAGAACCTGTGAACGTGTTAGTGATGTGATTAAATCAATCATCTTGGTGGGGAGATTATCCTGGATTATCCTGGACTGGTAATGGGAAAGTTTCTTCTGAGAAAGTTTCTTCTGAGAGAGAGAGAGGAGAAAGTTAAAATAAAGTAGGGACATGTAACAAAGGAAACAGAAGTCATAATCAAAGAGAGATATTTAAAGGTGCTATACATTTAGCATGATAATAGAGGAAAGGACCACAAACCAAGGAATGAAAGAAAGTTTAGAAAATTCCCAGAAACAAATTCTCTCCTAGATTAGAAGGAACAGGGACTTGCCAACACTTTTATCTTACCCCAGTTAGACTCAGACACCGGGAAAAAGAGGAGAATAAATTTGTTTTGTGATAAGCCTCCAAGTTTATGGTAATTGTGACATCTGTAATAGGAAGTTAATACAGAATTGCCTAATAAATACTGAAAAATAATTAAGTGTTAGGAGAATAAAAGCACTGGACTTGAGGTCAAGAAACCAAGGTTTAATCGCACCTCTACCCTACTAACTATGATCTTGGAAAAAATCATGGCATTGCTACAAACTGGAGATAATGTCTCATATCTCAAAATTATTAATAAATGTATTAGTATCCTTTTGTTGCTGTACTATGTTAACACAATTGCTGTAGTTTAAAGCAATGCAATTTTTTCCCTACAGTTCTAAAGGTCAAATATCAAAACTGGTGTTGCTCAACTTACATCAAAGCATTGGCAATGCTGTGTGCCTTCTGGAGGCTCTAGGAAATCATCTGTTGCTTTGTTTTTTCCAGTTTCTAGAGGCCACCTGAATTCCTTCGTCCATCTCTAAAGCCAGCAGGGGAGCATCTCCAAATTTCTCTCTCTCACCCTCTCTCTCTCTCCCTCTCGCTCTCCCCCTTACTCTCTAGATCTCTCTCTTTCTCTCTCCCCATCTCCCTCTCTCCCTTCCCCTTCCTCTTTCCCTCCCTCTTTCTGTTGTTATATTCTTTTCTGATTTTTTCTATATCTGTTTATAAGAACCATTGTGATCATATTATAACCACTGGAATATTTCCTGAAATCTCTCAATCTCAAGATCCTTAACTCAATCATAGCTACAATATGCTTTTTGCCATGTAAACTAACATATTAAGTATTTGTGGGTATTGGGATATAGACATTTTTGTGGGAGAGAATTGTCTACCTTGGAGAACCTACAGTAAAATGCCATGAAACCACTAATACATGATGCCAATAAAGACTCCAATTTATTTTATATAGTAATAAAAGACATTGAAAGATGCAATTTTTAAAACTATAATCTTTTATGCTTATTTTTACAGTAAAATGATAATTTTTATTGATCAGTTCTCTATTTCATTGAATGAAACTTTATTTTAATAATTTTGTTTAAAATCCTGATACAAAAAGAAGTTATGTTTTGCTGAAAAAAAAATTACTGATTTAAAACAAAATCCAAAATCTAAAAATTTCATCCCATGCTCTGAGGAGCCAAAATCAAATACAGTGATTGTTGAAGTGCAGTGCAGCAGTGTAAATCTCTTCTGGACAATCATTTAAACTTCAGTGAAAATATGAGCTGTATTGGTGATACCAAATTGTAAAGTTTTTGAGACTCTCTTCCAATGGCATCTCACCCAAGGATCATGCCTTAATCCTGTCCTCTTTTGAGTTGTGACAATACATTGTTACTTGGATAAATAAATTGCCAAAATTCAAAATTCATTTGCTTTGTGAAAAAAATAAAAAGTGATCCTCAGGTACAGGTTTTTATCAAAGCTCCATTGACTGAATACAGAGAACCTTTTCATATATTTTCCACTTTGGAAAAATATCATGGTCTAATGGGTGTTGAATTTTTGAGTTTCCTTTCTTTTGACCAAAAGTCATGAGCTTCGTTAGGTCAGGTAGGAGAGTGATAATTAAACATTTCTGAAGCATCATTACCCAAGCATGTAGAAATTTCCTATGTTCAGTGAATGGAAGAATACTTTTTATTGATTCAAAAGAACCAAGCCAGATGCAATTACGTATTCTGAATGTTTTCCAATGGATAATTTTTTGGTGCTAGTCAGAGTAATTACTGAGCAAAGTATAGAGTTACCCTCTTCTTTCAGTCAGGAAAGTCAAGAGGTTTCTGACTCACTGATAAAACTTGACACATGTTTTAAAACTGTTTAATTATCAAGGAATATTTCCAAAATTTACATTTAGTCATCAAGTTTTTGCTTTTATCTAAACATGGTTTTGTTTATTCCAAGAAATTATACTCCCTCCAAAAAGAATCTCTAGAGAAGAAATACTGAAAACTTGGCCAGCAACTCATTCTCTACCCAAATCCCAAATTTCCCCAAAGTATCTCATATAAATGAAAAAGAAATATATGTAGCCTAGCATACAATTCAACTTTCTAAATCACCTGCTCACTCCTTTCTTTGGCAGAGGAAGGCTAAAATGTATTTTGACATTATGGTTTTCCTTCATGTCTAGAGGTGCTTGTATTAAAATAAAGAAAAATTGGTCAGCACAGTGGTGCATACCTGTAATCCCAGCATTCAGGAGACTGAGGCAAGAGGATTGCAAGTTCAAGACCAGAGGCAGCCTGTGTAACTAAGCAAGACCTAGTCTCAAAATAAAAAGCAAAACAATGGCTGGGGGTGTAGCCCAGTGGTACAGTGCTCCACGTTCAATTCTCTAGTACTTCAATAAATAAATAAATACATAAATGCATACAAATAAAGAAAAAAATAAAGCATCTATCAAAATTATTTAACCAGACAAGTAAAGATAAAAGCATAAAGAAATAAGAACCATTAAAAAGACTTATTTGGAATGAAATCATACGAGGTAAATTTTTACACAGACATCAACTTCAATGACATTCTGCAAAAATAAACTATAAAATTCTGTCTGCCACTGCTTTTGAAGTAGGAACAAGCCATAAGTTAGATAGGCTTTTTGCAATGTCTTCTAGTTGTGACAAACAGACAAGTTCAAGTTGCTTCACATAATTGAAGTTTACCATTAAGTGTATAAAGTGACTAAGGGACAAAGGAAATTCTCAGTATAGACCAACCATTAGTCTTTATGGAGTGGAAACATCCTAAGTCACTGTCCAAGGGAAACAAATAGGTCTATTGCCACCCCAAATCTCTGGTGGTGAACCCTCAGATGCACTCATCTTGATAAACCAGCATTCTCATGATTCAGCTTCTTTTGCCTTATCTTATGCTTTTATTTCTTTATATCACGATGGTCACTGTTTCTTTGCTTATATGTTATTTCCCTCCCTTTATTTATTCAAAGCACCCATTGTCTCATGATTTTGATTTACTATATTTCTGAAAACATCTTTGTTCGGATATAATTTGCATGCTATAATATTAATCCATTGAAAGTATAAAATTCAGTGTTTTTAGTTTATTCACAGAGCTTTCACTAAGATCTGATTTATAACATTTTTATCACTCTGAAATGAAATTTTGTACCCTTTAGAAATCATTCTGGATCCACCCAGCCCTGGATAACCACTAATCTACTTTCTATTTCTATAGATTTCCAACCCTAGATAATTTATATCAATTATATCTTTTTGGTTTTTTGTAACTAGCTTATTTCACTTAGCGTGAGACTTATAAAGTTCACCAATATTGTAGTACACAACAGAACTTCATTCCTTTTACTTGTTGACTAATATTCTATTGTATAAATAAATGACATCTTATGTACTCACACATCAGTTGATGGACACTTAAACTGTTTCCACTTTCTGTTTATTATGAATAATGTTTTTATGAGTGTTGATCTTCAAGATTTTCTGTGGTATATATTTAGGAGTAGAATTCTGGGGCTTTTTTATGAGAGCGATTGGAATAGGTTCTTGCTATGAAGCTCAGGACAGTTTTAAACTCAATCTTGCTGCCTCAGCCACCTGAGTGCTGGGATTACAGGAGTGTGTTATCATGCAGGGCATTACTGTTTTTTATGATAACTCTATAGTTAACCTTTTCAGGAACTGCCAAACATTTTCCCAAAGAGGATAAAGCATGTTACATCCTCATCAGTAATGGATAAGTGTTCATATTTCATGTTTTTGCCTGTACTGGTTATTTTCTGTCCTAGTCCATCTGAAGTGGCATCTCATCGTGATTTTGCTATGTATTTCCCTAATGACTAATGATGTGCAGCATCTTTTCTTGTACTTATGAGTCATGTGTATATCTTCCCTGAAAAGATGTCTTTTCAAATCCCTTGCCCATTTTTTAATTGGATTGCTTTATTGAATTCTAAGAATTCTTTGTACAGTCTAATAACGAATTCCTAATAAATTATAATTTTTAATATTTTCTCCCAGTTTTTCTGCCAGTTGTTCTTCACATTAGTGTCGTTATTGTTTGCTGCACAGAGGTTTTAATTATGCTGAAGCCTTATTTATCTATTATATAATTTGTCCTTCATGTTTTTGTGTTATATTTAAGTAACCATTGCCCAGTCCAAGGTTTTGGAGATTCATTCCAATGTTTTCTTCTAAGAGTTTTGTAGTTTTAGCTCTTATTTTTATGTCCGTGATCCATTTCCATTATTCATGTATCTTAATTCTTTGACATTCTATTTTTTGTGTCACTTGTTGTAAGTCTTCATTCAATCTCACTGAGGAATTAGTAGGTTAATCACTATGGAGTTGGTTAGCATTATTAGGGCATGTAAATGCATTGGCACTGGTCAGCCATTAGATGTCAGTTATATTTATTCAGACATCCATCATTTGTTTGTCAGAATATTTATTTAAATGATTTCATTGTAAATTATGTATAAGTAACTAGAATTTATCACAATTTTTCCAGATGCAAGAGACAGAATCACAATTCAAACTAATTTAACAAAAAAGAAAATATTAGATAGAAGATACAAAAGAATTCTCTTCTCTTAGTTTTTCCAATCAAGTAATCCTCTCTTTCTCTCTCTCTCTCTCTCTCTCTCTCTCTCTCCTTTCACTTCCCTTTACTCCCTCCTTTTATGCCTCTCTCTCTCCCTTTACATTTGTCAGCTTCTCTTTGATCATTTCCTTTATTTAATGTAGGCTGTCCCTATTTGCCAATAATAGCCTCAGCTAATAGCTCTAAACCTATATACATAGTAACATCTCAACTCTAAAATAAGAGACCCCATCAGCTACATTAACTAATGCCCCCACCCAAAGAATGATCATATCTTAATCTGCAGAACTTATGAACATGTTGTTTTCTATTGCAAAAGAAAGTTTGCAATTGTTAAATTAAGAATCTTGAAATGGAGAAATTATTCTGGACTATATGGGTGCTCTTTACACAGTTGCAAGAGTCTTTATAGGAGGGATATGGATGTGTCACAAGCATAGCAGGCCATGTGACAGTGGAAGGAGAAACTGAAGTGATATAATAACAAGCCAAAGCTGCTGGCTGCCTTGAGAAGCTAGAACAGGCAAGAAAAGGAACCAGACTTCCCAGCACCTTACTTTTAGCCCCAAAAGATCCATTTTGGATTCATGAACTCCAGAGCTATACGGGAACATATTTGTGTGGTTTTAAACTACTAATTTTGTGGAAGTTTGATACAGCAGAAATAGGAAATAGTTTCTCTTTCAGCACCCATAGTTTCAAAGTGAGGCCTTAAATACTCATCCCTATAGTCAAGAGAGTAGTTAAGCCCTTTCCTAGATTGAGTCATGTGTCATCATCCATAATGCTGTGGGTGGATTAGAGATAGACAACACCCTGTGGGCCCATAAGAATTGGTTGTTCATTGGATTGTACATTGGATTCTCCAAAAGAAAAAGCAGTAAACGAGATTTCAAAACACATAAAAATGACAAATATCTAACATTCCACTCCTTAGGTTCAGTGAATGCACATATCCCTATCTTCTCTTATATGCAATTGAAAGATGTTTCCATATAAGTAACACAACTGTTTCTTAAAAAGGCTACCATGTACTACTCCTCACCAGAACAGACCAAGTTTTTTAGCTGCTGCTTCTAGTCCCAAGGCAATATCCCTAGGTCATTTATATTTATCTTGGTTGGAAATGAAATTGAAATTTCATCACCTTAAATAAGTAACTTAACCATTCTCAAGAGCTAACTAAAACACTGCAAATTTTAAGAAAATAGGAAAACAATAAAAATTTCTTTAAGAAAAAAGGAGAAAGGAAACTGTTATAGTCAGGAATTCATATAGCGTATTATATCTTGCTTGCAGTGAGGACAAAGACTTAATCTCTGAAAGTAAGATGAGCACCTCTTGACCACCCAGCCTGCTCTGCACTCTGTTGCTGCTTGGGCTTATGCCCATGATAGATAGACACAGCGGGGTTTGTGGGGTGAATATATTAATTAGGCAGCCCATTGTTTGCCTTAGACTGATAAAGCAGAGGTCTGCAAATTGCTTTAAAGATTGAAGAATTATAGTCCTTATTTTAAAATATTTTAAACCTAAAAATATTTTAAAGAGTGTCAAGATGCAAGATTATTTGAGTTCAGAAAAATGTATTAGGCCATCAAATGACAAAGACAGAAATGCTATTCAGTCATGTACCTGGATGAAGTTTAAAGAAAAAAACAGTCTTTACAGTCCAACAAAATGCATGAACGTCTGACCTTTAGTCATTTTGCATCAATGGTTACAATCAGAAAAATAACTGTTAAGAAGGTTATGTGTTCTTTCCTTCCACCTATCTATGGGCTTTGCTCTATGTGCAGGAGATAGTCCTGGAAGACTTACTGTCAAGTTTTATCTCTTAAATTTTTTGAAGTTTTCATTGCATTATGCAGTGGTGTTAGTCTTGAAGCACTTTATTGACACTAAAAGTAGTTGCTGACTTACCAGTTAAAGATGCAGGATTCTTCAGTGTTTCTCATGATGTAAGTTATTTTCAAAGAAACTTTTTCTCATAGTGAGAAAGTTTTCTTGTATTCCTAGTTGGCTGCTGGTTTTTATCCTACATGGGTATTGTCATTTTTTAAATTCTTTGATCATATAATTTTTCACCTTCACTGTTAATAAGATAAAATTACAAGTCAAGCAGGGGACCACACCTGTAACCCTGGCAACTCAGGAAGTGGAGAAAGAAGGATCACGATTTCAAGGCCAGAGGCAGCCTGTATAGCTTAGTGAGACTCTGACTCAGCATAAAAAATGAGCTGGGGTGGATCCTGGTAACAGACCACTTGCAAACTATGTGCAAGGCCCTGGGTTCAGCCCCCAAGTACTCCAGCCCCCAAAAAATGACAAGAAAAATGTTTATGTTCAGTACAGATGCAAATATGTGTGGTGTGTGTGTGTGTGTGTGTGTGTGTGTGTGTGTGTGTGCGTGTGTGTGTATCATCCTTCCACATCCATGTGTTCTGCATCCATAGGTTCAACCAATAACATATCAAAAATATTCAAAAATGTTGTAGGAAACACTGAGTGGTTTAAGAAACCGCTCAGTGGTTTGAGAAAGGTGTGCGCCAGGGCTGTATACTTTCACCCTATCTCTTCAATTTATACGCTGAGCAAATAATCCGAGAAGCTGGACTTTATGAGGAAGAATGTGGCATCAAGATTGGAGGAAGACTCATTAACAACCTGCATTATGCAAATGACACCACTCTGCTTGCTAAAAGTGAAGAGGATTGAAAACATTTACTGATGAAGATCAAAGATCATAGCCTTCAACATGGGTTACGACTAAACATCATAAAAACAAAAATCCTTACAAGTGGGTCAGCACGCAACTTCACAATAAATGGAGAAAAGATTGAGGTTGTCCAAGATCTTGCTTTGCTTGGCTCTATAATCAACACCCGTGGAAGCAGCAGTCAAGAAATCAAAAGACGCATTGCTCTAGGAAAAGCTGTGGCAAAAGATCTCTTTAGAGTATTGAAAAACAAAGATGTCACATTGAAGACGAAGGTGCGTCTGACTCATGCCATGGTATTTTCAGTGGCATCATATGGTTGTGAAAGCTGGACATTGAACAAGAGAGACAGAAAAACAATTGATGCTTTTGAACTGTGGTGCTGGAGATGTCTATTGAATATACCATGGACTGCCAAAAGAACCAACAAATCTGTCCTAGAAGAAGTGCAACCAGAGTGCTCCTTGGAAGTAAGAATGGCCAGACTGCATCTTACATATTTCGGACATGTAGTCAGGAGAGATCAATCCCTGGAGAAGGACATCATGTTTGGGAGAGTGGCAGGTCAATGCAAAAGAGGAAAACCCTC
>VMDO01024517.1:0-29617 GCA_007922755.1 Pedetes capensis
TACATTAATAATTCTTAACAACAACAACAACAACAAATCAGCACAAGATTCTGGTTGAATTAAACAACATGAAAATGAAAACAACTAAGGAAAGTTAAAAGTTGCTGATAAACCATTCAATTGACTTATCAAGATACACCTAAGACTTGACAGTTTTTATGTGTGAACCATTTATGAAAAGGTGAGAGGGCGCCCAGTGAAATCATCCCAGCCCAACCAGAACTTGCTAGAAGGAATATTGTCTTTACCCACAGCTTCCAAAACCTCAATAACCTCAAAATGTAATTTCATGTTGAACGAATTTCCAAATGGAAGGAAATCCTTGAACGAGTCACCAAATTTTAATAATTTCAGCTCCTGGAAGTTAATCGGCAATGGGATCAGCAATTTCGAAGTATGAAAGTGTTATATGAAAGAAAGGTAAGCACCAGTTCTTATTTGAAACTTTCTTAATCCTGGTGGGGCTAAGTGTGTGGAGATTCTCCGTGATTTAGCTACAGAGGTATTGTGGCCCGGCCTGGTGGTGCACACCTGCAATCCAAGTGACTGGGGAGGCTGAGCCAGGAGGATCCTGAGTTCAAGGCTTGAGGAAACCTGCATAACATAGCAAGACCCTAACTCAAAATACAAAAATAGAAAATGAGCCGGGATGCGTAGAACACTTGCAAAGTATGTGCAAGGCCCTGGGTTCAACCCTCAAGTACCGCAAAGAGATTTTGTAGATGGCTGACTATTGTGTTGAGTGCATTATTGGCCTCCTGGTACTAAAGATTCAGGAACAGTGTCAGTGAATTGTCTTGGGCTTGGCTAAAAGAATGTGCTTAAAAATAGCCTCCAGCAATGTCTCAAGAGTTCTTACGCACACACATCCTGCTTCAGATAGAGGCCCGGCTCTCCCTGTTGCCAGAGGCCATAAGTACTTAAGCTGTAGCTGGAGGGTGGGTCAGTTTAAAGCCCATGCTGTTTTATGCAAGGCTCGGTCCCTAACTCTTTTCTTAGATAGCATCAGCTACTTTCAACACATAAAATAACAAACTGTGGTAACAGTGAAAGTGGAGTGGAAATGGCACCCCCTCCCCTTCTCTCCAAAGCACATGCTGTTGTCACGCAGCCTTTGCTTTGGAGAGAAAGGAACTTCTCAGAGAAAATCTCCCTTAATAGGTAAAAGTAAATTTACAATGTAGAAGTATTCTGTCATCAAAAAGAGAGAAAAAGAGAAAGTAAAATTCCCCTAAATAATTCCGAATAAGAAACCTGACCACAAGTGAGTAATACACCAGCATTGCGCTCTCCTTCCTCATTTGGATACCCAGAAGTATTAAATTTAGAAGGTGCAAGGTAATGTTCCGGCTGCAACAGGCAGGCCGCCTTGCAATGTCCATTCCAGGCCAATTTCGGTCTGCACGTGTTAAACACAATGGTCTCCGAGAGAGCTTTGGGCTGCTTTCCTGCAGGGCGTGTGAAGACAGATGTTAGCAATGGTTGTAACTGTCAGCTTGACAGAAGTGCTGGTCCCGTCCTTGGACTTTTGTCACGCTGAAGTCTTAACTGATCAGCGAGGAGCGGGTGAAGGGTTGCAGGTTACTGAAAAGCTACAGGTCACGGCTGTTTCCTCTGGCTCTGGGCGTGTTCCTTCTGCGCCCTTACCCACGCTGCCGCTTCCACAACAAGCCGGGCGCCTCTTTGACAGCAGAGAGCCACGCGCTGCGCCCCCTAGTCTGGGCGCTGGGTCTTCCTTCCCTCCAAGGCGGGAATAGGTTGGAGAAAGGGGGAGGGGGGAAGATCTGGAGGATGTTTTGGCTTGGTCTCTTTCAGGCTCACCAAGCTTCTTTCGAAATGCAAATATAGCAACAGGACTACAGCTACCTGCAGCTGTAGCCCTGTAGCATCGGATCCTGTCAGCTCTGGGAAGCTAAGCAGGGTAGGGCCTGGTTAGTACTTGGATGGGAGACCGCCTGGGAACACCAGGTGCTGTAGGCTTGGGAGAAGGACCCGGCAACCCACTCCTAAAAATCAATCCGCTATTGAAAACCCTATGAACAGCAGAGGAGCACTGACAATAGTGTTTCACCTGTTGTACACAGGGTCGCTATGAGTCGGACACCGACTTGACGGCACCTAACAACAATGTCTGGGGGTGGGGAGGAGAATCTCTCTCCCGAGGGGACCTCCTGGACGCAGACGTTTCTGTCCCCAAGTGTGCGGTCTGGGAATAGATCCCCACAGGGGTGGGCTTCAGAAGAGGCATCTACAACTGTTTGTGACCCACTCCCTCAGGTTACAGAACTGAGATCGAAACTGGCCACCGCAGAGAGAGCCCTCGGCACCTTGGAGATGGAGCCACAGCAGAGTCAGAGAGAGCGCGCCCCGCCCTGTGCGGCCAGCCGGGAGCCCTGGCTGCTGGAGGAGGTGGGCGTGGCCGGGGAGCTGAGTGAAGGCAGGGGCGGGTTTCCTGTTGAAAACCTATAGGATCTTAAAATCGACTCACCGCTGAGCTGCGACCACGTGCAAGGGCGTGTGGGCAAGACCCATAAATGAGGGCCTGGTCTCCAGAATGAGAAAGGAGATGATGCTCTGCTTCCTCTGGTGTTGCACAAACAGGCAGGCAGAATCGGCCAGGCCCTACCAGGAAAGAGAAGTACCCCATGGATTGGTTGATACCATCTGGGGCATTTCAGCCTAGGAGAAAATTAAGTTGTTTTTCTTTGCTTTTACTCAGGCGTATTGCGTTTATTACCAGGGATAAGATAAATCCCAGTGCAATACCAGGTATTTTATACAGTAGCTTTTCAGTTTATAGAGCTTCACAAATAGGTATTACTTTGGCAATCTAAAAATGTAACATTTAAAAAGGCACTTTGCCTGCACCATCTCATTTAACATTCTCAGCTCACTTGTAAGGAAAATTCTATTTTGTTTCATGGAAGATGAGAAAAATGACATGTGGGAGGCTGGATGGCTTGCCAACCTTGATGTGTTAGGACCTGTGAAAACAGGACTTGAATTCTGTCTCCAAATTCTAAGACTTCTTCAATCCCTGCTAAGCATTGTTGTTGCTGTTGTTAGGTGCCGTCCAGTCCGGTCCGACTCATAGCAACCCTATATACAACAGAGCAAAACACTGCTCGACACTGTGCCATGCCCAGCACTATGTCAGTGCTTTTCTGCTATTCCTAGGGATTTCGATGGCTGATTGTTTCAGGAGTGGGTTGCCAGGTCCTTCTCCCAAGCCTACAGCCCCCAGTATTCCCAGGTGGTCTCCCATCCTAATACTAACCAGGTCTGACCCTACTTAGCTTCCAAGATCAGACAAGATCAGATGCCAGGGTGGTATAGCTACAGACTTAGGTATAGTAAAAAGCCACAATGTAAATAGTCTCAGAGGAAGTCTTACCCTAGTCTTGGGAGGCATTGGCAATACTTTTTTTTTTTTTTTTTTTTTTGCGGTACTGGGGGTTGAACCCAGGGCCTCGCGCCTGCATGCTCTACAGGTGCTGGACCACTGAGCTGCACCTCAGCCCATTTTTTTACTTTTTGAGACAGGGTCTTGCTAAGTTATGCAGACTGCCTCTGGTCTCGAACTTGCGGTCCTCCTGCCTCCCGAGCCACTGGGATTACAGGCGTGCGCCACCATGCCCGGCCCGCATTAGCAATATTTTAAAACAGGCACAAATCTTAAGCTGACCACTAATAGTAGCAGATGATGCCAGCCCAAGTTTCCCTACCTAGCCCAGGATGTCTTTGTCATAATGAGTCAGGAAAACAGGGCTTAGCAACACCCTATCTGCCACGTAGCAGACATTTCACTTCCTTTTCCAAACACACCTTGACCAGGAATTTTAGCAATTTTTCCCTCATGCAGTTGGGAGCATTTTCTAGTTGAAATCATTTTCTCTTAAATTATGCTAAATTAAGCCAGGCACCATGGGTCACATCTGTAATCATGACAACTCAGGAGGCTGAGGTGGGAGGATCACAAGTTCCAAGTGAGAGGCAGCCTGTGTAACTTAGTGAGACCCTGTCTCAAAATAAGAAAATAAAAACTGGCCTGGAGGTGCAGCCCAGTGGTGGACGATTTGCAAAGTATGTGCGAGGCCCTGGGTTCAACCCCAAAGTTCCAAAATAAAATAAAATAAAATATTTTAAACAATTAAATTATGCTAAATAAGAAAATGGTTGGTTCATTTTCTAAATGTCTAGTCTATTTAAATAAGAGCAAGTAGAAGTGTTTCCATTTCTAAAGAAAATGAAAATAAAATACAATATCCCTTTGTGTTTTCTATATCAGCCTACAGTAGATACCATAAATTTAATAATTGCACTGGGAAATACTAATGACTACAATAACACACTGTAACACGTATACTAGCTATTTTCTCATCTTGAGTTCCCTATATTCTGCAGTATTTATTTTACTAGGTTAGATTCTCATGAAGAGTCCAGTTTACTCCACAAGAGGTTTAGTATCTGTGATCTAAAATTAAGAGATAAGATACATATTGCCTGAGTCCAGTACTTGCTAATGTCCAAGGAACCAACCCCTAGTTGTTTTAAACACTGGACTTCTTGGTAATGGTCTGAAACACGGAGGCATGATGGCAATTGGATTAGGAGATGCATCTTTTAAAAATAACAATCACAATCACATGCTCGAGGTAACTACCTGCAGGGAAGGATCTTCTTTCATTTGTTTGAAATTTATTCTCTTTTCTTCTCCAGTACAGAACCATGCAGGACTGGGTGGCATTTGATATACTTAGTATTGTTTTGCTGCAGTGCCTTTTTTTTTTTTTCCTTTTAGGACTTTCAATGGCTTGTTTTGAGTCATGTACCTATCATTTATAAATAGGCACTAGATTATTGAAAGAGAAGGTCATGGATTTTGATCCTTTTTCTTTTTAAGGCCTGGAGATTGAACCCAGGGCCTCACACATGCTAGCCAAGTGTTCCATCCCTGAGCTGCACCTCTAGCCCCTTTTATATCTTTTCTTTCATTCTATTTTTCAGTTTTGTGGTACTTGAGGGTTGAACCCAGGGCCTGGCACACACTTTGCTAGTGCTTTACTGCTGGGCTGCACCCTCTGTCCATTTTTTATTTTTTTATTTTATTTATTTTAATTTATTTTTTATCTTGAGACAGGCTCTCTCTGAGTTACTCAGACTGCCTCTGGCCTCCAACCTGTGATCCTCCTGCCTCCACCTCCCAAGTCATTGGGATTATAGACATGAGCCACCATGCCCAGCCCCTTTTTTATTTTTTTAATTTTCAGACAGGGTTTCACTAAACTGCACAGGCTGCCTCTGGCCTCGAACTCATGATCCTTCTCCCTCATCCTCTATAGAGTTGCTGAGATTACAGGCAGGTGTCACAGTGCCTGGTTTAGGATTTTGATATCTTTTTTCTGGGGCCATCAAATTTCTAAGAAGTAACAGCAAGTTTTGATAAAGGAGTAATATCTCCCATCCTAACCTGTCCTCTGCCCAAAGAATATCACTCGGATGGAATGTTAAGAGCAAATCTTGCAGGCCCAGCTGTGTTTCAGAAGGCAGACCCCTCTGCCAGCAGCCAGTGTATCACGATTCCTACAATATCATCGCTTTGGACTTTTATTGATTGTGATCTTGCTTTTTTTTTTTTTTTTTTTTTTTTTTTTTTTTTTTTTTTTTTTTTTTTTTTTTTTTTTTTTTTGCTCTTTGCTTCAGAAAAGAAAGGAAAACCTAAATGAAGAATTACAAGAATTGAAGAAAGAGAATAAACTTCTGAAGGAGAAAAGTTTTCTCGCAGATAAGAAAAAGGAACAGTACGAACGTGAGATAAAACGCCTCAATAAGGTACCTGAACAAGTTGATCAGGGGAGGTCAAAATGAAAACTTCCTGTAGAGCAGCAGATTCCAACTGAGAATCTACGTTGCCGAGTAGCTCCCAACCTTTCAGCTCGCACAGGATATTCTCTGTAATTTACAAATCACTCCTTTCTGCATCTTCCAGCCATACTAGACTAAGGATGCTTAGAGAGCCCATGTCCTTGTGTAAGACTGCCATGAAGAAGAGAAACTAAGAGAAATTACAGAAGATAGTAAGAACTTTTACATAGATACAGTTTCAAGAACCTCATAAAGTGAGTGGGCGTTTGTGAACAATAACGTATCTCTTGGTCAACCACAAGAGCTTCCTGAGGAAGTAGGGCAGCTCTTTAAAATGATCACGGGGGAGCTGGGTGGCATGTGTAATACATGGAAGTATGTTCAATGCCAGACTCAAAGCTGGGATGGTAGCCCTCCTAAGGGCAAGTCTAAACCCACCTTCCATGAGGGTTGTGAGTAGAAAAAGTTAGGATGTTTTAGGAAAATGAAGCTGTTATTTAATATTTAAGCTCCAACTTTTCAAAAGAGTGAGATTCTGCAAAAGGATCATATTGATGCTGATACTGGTGCAATGTGTGTGTGGTTTTATGGACTAATTCTTAATATTCTGGGGGAAGAGGGTACTGATTTGTTCAGAGAAAAATATAAATCCCTTTGTTGATTTTGACAAGGGTCAAACCACGTATGATGGAGTTGAGTTGAGATACGCATCACTCCACTAGATATTTCATGACCAAAGCAACAATCTCCTTCAACAAGTGTGGGTGATGGGTGCAATGGTGCACACCTACAACTCCAGCAACTGGCTAGGCAGAGGCAGGAGGATCGCGAGTTTGACACCAGAGGCAGCCTGTGCCACTTAACCAGACCATGTATCAAATAAAGAATGAAAAATAGTCTGTGGAGTGCAGCTTAGAGGTGGAGTGCTTGCAAAGCTTCAGGGAGGCCTTGGGTTCAACCCTGTTGTTGTTAGGTGCTATGGAATCATGTCCCACTCGTAGCCACACTCATAGGGTTTTCAATGGCTGATTGTCTGGGGATTGCCTTGGGAGTGGATTGCCATGTCCTTCTCCCATTTTCATGGTGCTGGGAATCGAACCTGGGACTTCAGAGACTGAAGAGCATCACTCTACTGACTGAGCTAAATCCCAGCCTGGGTTCAACCCCAGTACTAGAAAAAAGAAAGAAAAAGAAAGAAAGAAAGAAAAAGTAGATGATTGGCTTAGTCCTTAGATTTTGGACTATAGGACTCTAGCCACAGGTAGAGTTAACTGCTATTCAGAGTTGTCATTTGAAGATCTGCAGTGTCAAATATTTCCTTATATAGTTAACAAGATGCATATAAATATGATGTTCTACCAGATCTGTCTGTGGTGCAAGTCATTCTTTGGGAGAAAATGAGAAAGTAAAGATTGATTTCATAAATAATGAATCTTATCCTCTCAATAGAAAGAAAATGTTCAGATATAAATTTTCAGAGCAACTACATATCTTTTCCCTTGCGTTCTCTGCTAGAAAATCCTCTTCAAATGAGTTACAGAAGCTACACATAATCGATATTATATTTGAAAATCTTGCCATTTCTGACACAGCATTATAAGCTTCTTACATTGTTTAGTTCATCTCTCCAAATGTGGGTACATGAATATAAAGACTATGTTGTTGTTGTTGTTGTTGTTACGTGTCATCAAGTCATATCTGACTCATAGCTACCCTCACAGGGTTTTCAATGGTGGATTGTTTCAGGATTGCCTTGGGAGTAGATTGCTATGTTCTTCTCCCATATAAAGACTATAGATATTCGAAAAGCCAAGAAATTTGATTTCTGTTCAAGTCCATGGGTATACTTAACTTTTGTGGTATCTGTATTTATAGCTAACAGAACTTTTTTAAAAAATTAGAAAAATAGTAATTTTATACTTCTGGTGATGATAATCATAAAGGCTCAATAAGAAAAATTAATTTGAGTAAAATTCATCTCTATGCAAATACCATCTTTCAAAGAGGGCTTTTATGGAAATTATTACAATCCAACATGTTGTTGTTGTTAGGTGCCGTCGAGTCGGTGTCCGACTCATAGCGACCCTCATAGGGTTTTCAATGGCTGACTGTTTCGGGATTGCCTTGGGAGTGGATTGCCAGGTCCTTCTCCCATTTTCACCGTGCTGGGAATTGAGCTCAGGACCTCAGAGACTGCAGCGCAGTGCTCTACCAACTGAGCTAAATCCCAGCCTGTCCAACATGTTAATATCTCATATTTATTATCTTACCTGTTTTCTACTTCCCACTCTTGATTATAAGCTCCCCCAAGGTAAGATTTTCACAGAGCAGGAGTTTGTTAGTATGGTAGGCACAGCATCTAGGGCCTCTAACACCTTGCAGACCCATGAACATGTCTCATTTCCTTTATAATCAGAAGATAAAAGAAGAAACTTCTATGTTGAAAACATTTTAATATGTTAAACATTTATTTTTATAACAATGCTGTTGTACAACATAATTTTAATATGGGTTTTTGTGGAGAAAGGGACTCACAAAGTCAATAGTCAAGATGCAACCCCAAGTTTTTTTCTGTTTTGGACACTGCTATTTGATGTGTACCTAAAAATGGGGGCTTGTTCACAGTAAGTTCTTAAGTATTTGTTAAGGGAGTATAAGAACAAATGGATAAATAAATGAATTTAATTATTGTTGTTATATGCCATTGAGTTGGTTCCAACTCATAGTGACCCTCTGTACAACAGAACAAACACTCTCTGACACTATCAGGCACAGGACCTTTTTTTCATATTTAAGCCCATTGTTGCAGCCACTGTATCAATCCATCTACTTGAGGGACCTCCTCTCCTTCATTGACCCACCACTCTTCCAAACATGATGTCCTCCCCTAGCTAGTACAAAATATATTCAAAGCCGGGCACGGTGGTGCATGTCTGTAATCCCAGTGGCTCAGGAGGTGGAGGCAGGAGGATCCCAAATTCAAGACCAGAGGCAATCTGCATAACTTAGCGAGACTTTGTCTCAAAAAAAAGTAAAAAAATGGGCTGAGAGTGCAGCTCAGTGGTCCAGCACTTACAGAGCATGCAAATGGAGGCCCTGGGTTCAACCCCCAGTACCAGTACCACAAAAAAAAAAAAAGTATATATATATATATATATATATATATATATATATATATATATATATATATATATATATACTTTTTTTTTTTCAATAGCCAACTTTGGACCTGAGAGTCACCATTTAATAGGCAGAGCATATTAACATAATACATTATTTATGAGTAGTAAAAAATAAATAAAAGGGTGCTTAAATCCAGAAAAGATTTCATCCCACATGTTTATACTTTCAACCATTACTTTAAAAATCCACATGTGAAGTGACGAGTTGTGAAAGAGATTTTCCTTTCTCACTTAGCACATGTCATAGTACCTAATGATATGTAAGACATGTCTGTTCTTTGATTTTATGATGAATATATTTCTTTGCTTTTTTTTACTACTGTGATGAGTACAGGTTACCAAAAAAGGCCAGTTTGGCTGGGTGGCTGTACACATCACCCTTTGCAGAGTTGAATTTGAAGCCTACTCCACTTATACAAGTTGGCTGCCCCTGGCCCACCCCCTCAGCTGACATTTATAATGGCTACAAATAACAATAGTAACAAATGGTAAAAACAGTAACCAACATATGGTTTTCAGAAGTTCATACAACTATGTATTCAATTCAATTTCTTTGCTTTGAAGAAAATACCCAAGGGTTTTTTCTGTATCAAGTTCTTACAGAAAGGCAGATGTTTAACCAAAGTGAGCATTGTTCAAGGCTAGTCAGCCCATGCCACCCACAGGCAAAATTGACTTGTATGACATCTCAGCACGGTGAGATGGGTAGATCTTTTTAGTCTATCTGTCCTGCGAGTAAAGGACTGCTCTAGAAGAGGGGTCTGTTCAAGGAAGTTGGAAAACCCCAGGACGGAATAAATGTCTATTAGACTCACCTTTCATTTATGACTCATTTGAAAATTTCCTGAATAGCATAGAAGGTAAACCAGGAAATTCAAATAATAAGATCTACAAAGGTCTAGTTGTAGAATATGGAAGTGCATATGTGATTGCAATCATTCCTTTGGCTCATTCCACCCTAGGTTATTTCTTCTATGATTCACAACAGCTAAACATGTTTAAAAACTATTCTGAGGTTTTCTAGGACTGCGTAATGCTATACAAATTCCAACAAGACTGAGGATGCAACTTGCTGGTAGAGCTTTTGCTTCATGAGGTCCCAGGTTTAATCATCAGCGTGAAAGAAAGAAAGAGAGAGAGAGAGAGAAAAGAAAAACAAAACAAAACAAAAGAGAAAAATAAGTAAATCTGCAAGGCATAATCTAACAACACCTAACAACAACAACAACAACAAGGCATAAACTATTTTATTTATTCATTTGTTTATCTTTTGTGGTACTTGGGGATTAAACCCAGGGCCTCACATAGACTTTGCAAATCCTCTACCACTGGGCCACACCTTTAGCCCACTTTTTAATATTGACTCAGAGTCTCACTAGATTATGCAGGCTGCCTCTGGCCTTAAACTCACAATTCTCCTGCCTCTACCTCCTGAGTTGCTGGGAATACAGATGTGCTCCACTGTGCCTGGCTAAAATATAAGTTATCAGACAACGTTTTTTGTTGTTTCTTTACATTCTTCCTGGAGGAAGCATAACGTTCTTGTTTCTCTTGAAACTTTCAGAAAAACGATGCTCATGGCAGGCTAGACAATAGCTGTACATTCTAAGACATTGTATTAGGAAATTCCTAGGCTGACAATACCTACTTAGACCACAAACTTGTTTTTCCTTTTCTATCTTTATAACCACATTGTGCAGTAATGCAGGGGAGTGAGTTATTAGTAACATCATCTACTGGACACCCCTGAGATTATTTAAGAAATATTTACAAAGGGAGTGAATTCTCAGAGCTCTAAAAGCAAACCTTTTCTATTTATACAGGGGACTCATTTGATTAATGAGCAAATCATCATATTGTACACCTGAGGCCACACAAAGATGACACATGTCTGTCCCAGTATGGGAAAGCCATTTTTATTGAATCCATCATGAATGAATTAAAGGTCTCCAAATAAGAGGCTGGGGTTTAGCTCAGTTGACATAGCTCTTTCTCTGAGTACTCTGAGGCCCTGGGTTCGATCCCCAGCACCTCAAAAAATGGGAGAAAGACTAGGCAGCCCACTGTAGAAACAATCAGCCACTGAAAACTCTATGAATAGCCGAGAAGCACTGACATAGTGCCGGGCATGGCACAGCATTGGGGAGTGTTTCGTTCTGTTGTATATAGGGTCACTATGAGTTGGATGCAACTCATCCATACCTAACAACAACCAATAAGAGGCAATGCCATTTATGTGATCTAGGTATAGGGCAGGTGAGAACATTATGGGCTAGTGAGTAAGGATGACAATCTTTTTAGCAAATATAGGTATCTCTTAGTTTTTTTCACCTCTTCACCTATGGTTAAAACATCAACTTGTAGTGTATTTCACTCACCCAGTACTGAGTTAATAGGTGTTTTACGGAAGAATAAATATGACTGTAGCTAAGCCAGGGCACAGTGTGCTGAAGGACAGAGCAGAAGAGCAGCAAAGTAGGTCTAAGGGGTACTCGGTCTTCAGGTGGTCACTTTCCTGTGGATTTCTTTCTGTCTCATTGGAGGCATGGTATGGAAGACTCCCCAGGTCTAGTGATTCAGAAACTCTAGGGACAGTGCTCAAGGATGGGCAAGTTTGCTCCCTCTGATACTTCCCAAAATTTGAGCATCATTGGTAGAGCAGATTATCCACAGAAAAGTTAATAGATACATTTCCTTTCATAGCTGTTAGATGGAGGGGAGTCCAATGTCAAAGACTCCCCCAAAATAATGAGGATTGAATAACATAAACACCATCATGGAGAAAAGACAGAGATTCTAAAAGTCCAGACACATGCAGAAAATAAGAAAGAGGAAAGCTACTCGGCCGTGTAAGCAGCATTAAAAATGGATTGCTACCTTGTGGGTGTGTGTGAGACAACTGTAGAAATGACGGAGGCATTCTTGTGACGCGGGGAATCCTGGACCAACCATGTGCTTACCTGATCACACAGACTCTGCAGGAGGTGCTGAAGATTGAGCGCTCACCTTTCTCCGAGGACCACTGCGGGCAGTGTACAGTGGAGTGCAGCCATGCAGAGATGAGAACCGAAATGGAAGTTCTCAAACAGCAGGTAAAAAGGTGAAGCAGCGTGATCATGGAGAGAATTCAGGACCCATTGCTCATGCTTCGTACATGTTTGTATGCCTTTCTGTTGAAAAGGTGTCAAAGGTTTTCACGCTTATTTTAGTTAAAATTATCCAATGGTTGTTTTGTTTTTGTTTTTGTTTTTGTTTTTTTAAGTCCTGGGGCATTGAACTCGGGGTGTCACTCATGCTAGGCAAATGCTCCGCCACTGAGTTGCACCACTAGGCACTAAAAAAAAAATTTTTTTTTTCTTTTCTGGGAAAGGATCTGGCTAAGCTGTGCAAGCTGCCTCTGGCCTCGACTTTATGGTTCTCCTGCCTCCGCCTCCCAAGTCTCTGTGGTTACAGGTGTGCGCCACTGTGCCTGGAAAATTATCGGATTTTAAGGCTTGATCGGAAGAAGAGGCCTGCAGTGGTACCACTGTGGCGTCTGATCCCATTAGATCTCAAAAGCTAAGCAGGGTCGGGCCTGGTTTAGTACTTGGATGGGAGACTACCTGGGAACACCAGGTGCTGTAGGCTTGGGAGAAGGACCCAGCAACCCACTGCCCCCAAATAATCAGCCACTGAAAACCCTATGAATAGCAGAGAGGCACTAACAACAGTGGTTCGCCTGTTGTACATAGGGTCTCTATGAGTCAGACGCAGACTTGATGGCACCTAACAACAACAACAAAGGAAGAAGAGAGATCAGCTAGCTCCTTCACACAGTTTATAAATAAAAAGGAATGGTGTTTTAGATGGGTTAAATGGTTTACACAATATCACTCTGTTGGGAGAGGCGTATCATTTGTAGTTGGGTGAGAGTCTGTTACTATTGAGCCTAGAGCATTTCTTACAGACATGATTTATTTTGAAAACACTATTATGCCAAACTCTAGATTTTTGTGAACAATGTTAGCACCCAAACCATCACTGTTTAGATGCTGGCCTTCAGCCCTTTGAGCACAGATGCAGTTTTAAAGAGAATACTATCCACTGGATGTACTCAACAAGGAGTTAGGTCAGCTCCGTACTCCCACATGTGGAGGAGATAACACCAGCAATGTTCTGAAGTACAGCAACTTGCTCCTCCCCCCTCCCCCAGCCTCACTCACTCTTACCAAATGGACAGCAAGAGCAAAGATGTGCTCTCTGGTTTCTGCACATATTATCAAAGGGCTGTTGAAGGATGTTGTTGTTGTTGTTAGGTGCTGTTGAGTCAGGTCTAACTCATAGCACTCTATGTCCAACAGAACAAAACACTCCCCAATTCTGTGCCAGACACATGATCTTATTTATGTTTAAGCCCATTGTTGCAGACACTGTGTCAATTCATCTGCTGGAGGGTTTTCCTCTTTTGTGTTGACCTGCCACTCTCCCAAACATGATGTCCTTCTCCAGAGATTGGTCTCTCCTGACTACCTGTCCAAAATATGTATGATGCAATCTAGCCATTCTTGCTTCCAAGGAGCACTCTGGTTGTACTTCTTCTAGGACAGATCTGTTGGGTCTTTTGGCAGTCCATGGAATATTCAATAATCATCTCCAGCACCATAATTCAAAAACATCAATTCTTCTCCTTTTTCCCTTGTTCAATATCCAGCTTACACAGCCATATGATGTGAATGTTGAGGGATAGCACAGCCTAAACTTCTTGTATCTAAATTTATTTCAGCTAACTAGACTTTGCTTAGCTGAGGGGAATCATGCCTACCACCTTTCTTTTCCTAGGAGTGGCCAAGTAAACTAAGGTTAAAAAAGGGCTGGAATGGTCCAAAGAGACAGCAGCAAACAGGATACATCTTGGAATCTCAGTCCCTGAAACACACATTGTTAGTAATGTCACAGCAGCGAGGGAGAGGGTGTCATAGGACAAAGGGCTGGAAATTAGTGTTATTTTTTTGATGTCCCTAGATATGATTTGTTGGCCATTTTTGCTCTGAGTAAATGGCACTTACCAGGATTCTGGATGTATTACATGGAAAAATTGAGCAATTGTATTATTGTTGTTGTTACTTATTGTTATTACTTTGTAGGAAGTAGCCTCTTTGTAAAATCTTAAAAAAAAAAAAGAAAAGAAAAAAAGAAAAATCAGAGCACTTGATGGTAAAGTCGGGTTTTCTTTTCTGGGAATCCAATGTGCATAGGCTGTCTCATTACATTTGGGATCACGTGTATGGCTTAAAAATAATGCCAGGAAGAGAAATGAGGGTAACATTCAGATTGTTAAAAGCTCTGTCAGATTCTTAACCCATAAAGTACTGTCAGTGCTAGCCAAGGTCCCTTTGGGGGGAAGGAAACACTGCTGATGCTCAGACTCTTGAATCACCTGTGGTGCTCACACATAACATATCCTGCGTGTGACAGAGTCACTCTTACACACGGAGGTTGGAGTCATGGTTTAGCTCATGTTTGATACAGTGACGGGTGTTCTTTATCCACAGTCACAAAAGAACAGACCAAAATTCCTCTCTTAGTATTAAGGTGGCTCCATTGCTATCTTTCTGCATGCACATTTTAGGTATATATGTTTCCAACTGGGCACCCAAGATGGTTACATCAGCAAGTGCCACACTCGAGGCTTTAAATTCACAAAGAAATTGGACTGGAATCCTGGTCCCCAATCTGACAGAAGTGATGACATTGCTAGAATGTTCTATTCTGATCAGATGGGCTTCTCCCATTCCTCCGGTAATTGTTTACAGAACATTAGTTTAACTGTGTCTGGAATTGATTCTCAGATCTCAACTGACAAAAAAAAAAAAAAAAAAGGAAATGTCAGCTTGACAGTAGGCAGTTTCCTTGCAACACTTCTGGTGAATAAAGCCTCTAAAATTTTATTTAATGTACATATACATATATGATATATTTTGTATATAATATATTTCATATGTATTTATACATATATAAAATTTTTAGAGGTTTTAGGTATGTGTATATTTCTCCATCAAGATCTATAAACAATGCTTAATTTCTGTGTTTGCCCATTGCATTTTATTCTATTATTGTTGCCTGAAAATGGATATAGCTCTAGTTAAAGTTGGTTGGGGCTGGGATTTAGCTCAGTGGGTAGAGCGCTGTGCTGCAGTCTCTGAGGTCCTGAGTTCAATTCCCAGCACCGCAAAAATGAGAGAAGGGCCTTGGCAATCCACTCCCAAGGCAATCCAGAAACAGTCAGCCATTGAAAACCCTATGAGGGTCGCTATGAGTCAGATACCGATTTGACGGCACCTAACAACAACAACAACAACAACAAAGTTGGTTGAATTGCTCCTGATGTGTATGTAATGCATATTAGTGTATGAAGAAAACCTAGCTTCAAGGTTTCAGTATAAGGACTTGTTGAAACCGTGGTCTTAGAGGAAGTCATTTGCTTTGTTCTCTATCTGCAGCCATAGCCCTGTGGTGTCCAATCCCATTAGATCTCAGAAGCTAAGCAGGGTCAGACCTGGTTAGTACCTGGGTGGGAGACCATCTGGGAACATCAGATACTGTAGGCTTGGAAGAAGGACCTGGCAACCCACTTCCAAAAATCAATCAGCATTGAAAACCCTATGAATAGCTCTGATAATAGTGTTTCACCTGTTGTACATAGGGTCACTATGAGTTGGATACCAACTCAATGGAACCTAACAACAACCTAACTAATACATACATACATATATATATATATGTATATATATATATGTATGTATATATATATATATATATATATATAATTTTAGTCACTTTTCTAGACTATTTGGAATGCCCCTCATGAAGCCTTTCACTAAAACATTGGATGTGTTCTTATCATCTCCCCTCAAAATTACCTATAAAGGACAAAACTTCTGAATACCTTCCAAAAATCATGCCTTGCCTTTATATATGCAGCCTTTTATTTCTATTTCATGTTCAACTTATAATTTATATTTAGAAACTTCATGTCGGTATCTAGTGGCATCGCTTAACAGCAATGCCAGTACACTGTCCTTTAGAACATCAAGCGGTGTTCATACATTAAAGTACTATTTGGAAGATGGATGGCATGCCCCAGAACAGTGACATTAAACAGAACGCAAGGGGTTCATCACGTATGGAAGATTGAGCGGAATAATGGGTGAGGAAAAATTTTTTAAAATATAGATGTTGTTACTTTACTTCTGAATTCAGGATGCATTCTCAAGAAAGAGTAAGAACTACCACTCTACAAGTGGAAGGTAAAATTGTAGTCATATATACTTTGTCATCCCATCATGAAGAAATATTTGTAAACACATGGTAGAAATGGCTGCGATTGGAAAATCCCAGATGGTACCTTTTTTGAACTTATTTAAATGGCCAAAGAGAAAAGTACGCTTGTAATAATGGTTAAGTTTTGTTTTAGGTAAAAATATATGAAGAAGACTTCAAAAAGGAGCGATCGGATAGAGAAAGACTTAATCAAGAAAAAGAGGAGCTACAGCAAATTAATCAAACTTCTCAATCCCAGTTGAACAGGCTGAGTTCTCAGGTATAGATCAAAACAAACCCATCTCTGCCAAGCACATGTGTGTTTTATTTTTATTTTCTTGTTTAGAAAAAGTTCAAGGATTTTTGAATTCTGTTAATTGACAATGGATTGCTTTCTTTCTTTGTTTCTTTGTTTCTTTCTCTTTCTTTCTTTCTTTTTTCTTTCTTTCTTTCTTTCTTTTTTTTTTTTTTTTTTTTTTTTTTTTTTTTTTTTTTTTTTTTTTTTTTTTTTTTTTTTTTTTTTTTTTTTTTTTTTTTTTTTTTTTTTGGGAGGCTAGCACCTGGGATGAAATCATTCTCAAATAATCTTGTAAAGAGGTGAAAATGGTTGGAAATTTCTTTGAACTTAAGTATGTTAAGGAATTACACAAGAAATTGGATTCCAAAGTCTTTTATGAAATAAGTTCTTGTGATCTTTTTCTTATAATATTTATCTTGGTAGAATGCAAGTTCAACTACCTATTCCTCAAATACAGTGAAGTGGTTTCTAAATTCTTGTCGTTTTCTTTGAAGAGCTGTGTTGAAAGGTTCCTGTCTTCTAAAAGCATACATATTTCTCAATGCCATGTACTTGTCTAGTGAAAGCTAGGGTTTTGTTCAGATGATTCTCAGATTTAATGTAACTAGACCACTTTCAAGGAAGCCAGTTTAATAGAATAGAACATATTAAATAAATATTAAATTAAGTGTAATAGAATATATTAAAAGTATTAAAAGTAGACTCAGGAAGTTGTCATGATGAGTACATACAGCTGTAAATGAAAGGAAATGTAGCCAACATAATTTTGACTTAAGAAAATAAAATAAAGCACAACATTTTTGATTGGCAAAATCATGCAATGTTCCTCAATAAAGAGGTTATTGATGTGAGACATGCTGTGGTAGCTCTTTAGCTTCAAGATTTTTTAAACTTTGAAGACATTTTAAGCTGTTAGGGTTCCTCTTCTTCCTTATACAAAGTAGATTGTGAATTAAATTAAATTTCCTCTCCAGTATTTTTTCAAGGATTAACTTGAAATTCTTAATTTTATATGCAAAGGTATTTGGCCAAACCATTTCCTTTGTGGAGAAATTAGAATAAAATAAGGAATTTTTAAAGAAATTAGAAGAAATAAAACCATAATTAGATAATTTTCTGAAAATCATGCAGCCTAATGAATAATTTATGTAGCAATGAGTAAAAATGATTCTTGGTGAAAAACTTAGTCTCAAATTATATTTCTTACATGCAAAGCTGCCTTAATTTGCTTTGTCAGTGCACAACTTATTTTACTTCCTGCCATCCTTTAATTTTATTCATTTTATTATATCAAGTTCAGACTGGTGATAAATTAGAGTGTACGATAGGCAAGGACCTTGCCATTATAGAACTCTTAGTCCAGCCAAGAACATATATCCACTTACTTAACCTTTAGAATATAGCCCACAAGTAATTTTCACGCGTGTCATCTGTACAGTAAAAGTTTTGATTGATAGCAACAAAATAAATATATTGTCTAAATACAGCATGGTATAAATGTTTATAAGCCAAGGAACACTCTTGTGGACTAAGTGGAGTCTTAAAAGTATTAAAATGTTTCTTTAACATGATAATAGCTTAGTCATTTATTTTTAAAATGTTCCATTCATTCTGGTAAAACAATAGTAGAATTCACAAAGAGATATGGTAGATGATTTCATCATCTGTGTTAAATGTATTAACAGCAGATTACATGCCATGATATAATAAAAAGCATTGACATTATCAGCCAGGCACGGTAGCACACAGCTTTCATCCCAGTGACTCAGGAGGCAGAGGCAGGAGGATGGAAAGTTCAAGGTCAAAAGCAGCCTGCATAAATTAGCAAGCCCATTTCAAAAAACACAATGTCAAAAATGGGTTGGGGGTGCCTCTCAGTGGTTCAGTGCTTACAAAAAACATTCGTGAGGCCCTAGGTTCAACTCCCCAGTACTGCAATAAATAAATAAATAAATAAATAAATAAATAAATAAATAAATAACTAGAATTGACATTATCTTCATTGAGTAGCATAGTCTTTGTTGTTCAAATGGACAAGGCAAGGCTTTGCCTTCTTTCAGCTCTTATGATGTAGGGTGTCCTTTTCATGGTCAATTTAGTGCCATGTTTTTGCTTTTCATTTTGTTTTGGTTTGATTTGCTTTTAGTTTTTTTGCACTTCTGGAGACAGAACCTAGTACCTGGCATATGCTAGGCAAATACAGTCTACCACTGAGCCACATCCTCATCCCCTCTGCTTTTTGATGGTGATTTTGCTGTTTAAATGGCCCCAGAGCTTAGTGCTGAAGTGCTATCGGGATTCCCAAGTGTAAGAATGTAATGTGCCTTTACAAAGAAAACATGTGTTAGATATGCTTGTGTTCAGGCATAAATTTTAGTACTGTGGATGTACTGTTGACGGTGAGTGTAGTGTTAACAGATCATCAGTGTATATTAAGCAAAGTGTCTTTAAACAGAAGTACACATACAAGAAGTTTATATATTGATTGGTTGACAAAAATATTGTGACCAGAGGCTCACAGCAACCTAACCCTGAGTTTCTCTTAGGAGCAACTGTTTAGTATTTACTAATTCAGTGTTTACGGTGACTTGATAGAACACAAATACAGCAAATATCAGGAATTGACTCTGCATGATGCACATGGGACTAAATAGTTATACAATGAATCTACGAGGCTAAATGAGAGAACCAAAGGAGGAGAGAATAATTCTGATAGGTGATATCTGGAAAGTCATCATGCAGGAGGGGACCTTTGGCCATGCCTTACAAGGATATAGAACTCAGAGTGTCGGGATAATGGTGATAATGGCTAAAAAGCCAATGCCACCTTCCTCTAGGTGTGTCAGGTATGGAGGGAACTAGGTCAGGTGGACCTTGAATTGAGAGAAGGCATAAAGCAAAGCAGTATGACTTTGAACTTACCCAGCATCTCATGTCTCATGTCCTCATCACCAATGGAGATAATATTAGGTATCACAGAGAGGCATTAGGAGGCTCCGTGGACTTATTGTATATAAATCTCCAGATAAGTGCCTGGCCTATAACAGATGCATATACAACTACTAAAACTTACAGTGGAAGCCTTAGGCCATCAGCCTGACCAATCCCAATTTCGTGAGCCACAGAAGCTTCTATATCTAAGTAGATTAACCGAAGACCAGAATGCCTCAACAAATTAGAATAACAACTCAGAATAATCCAATTTTTCCAAGTTTCACTTGGGAATTTCAAGACAGAGTGAATGCAAGTCTGAATAGAATCTAAAATAGGGCCCTTTTCGATAGCATTTCTGCTAGCAATGCCACACCCCTTGGGCTTCTGAGTAAGTCACAGACAGCTGGGTCAAGATCAGCTCTGGAACTAATGATTTGAGCTTTCCCTGACAAACGATGCCTTTGTTTTTCTTGCAGATAAAAGCTTGTCAGATGGAAAAAGAAAAACTAGAAAAGCAACTAAAACAGGTAGGTTGATCCAGACCTAAACCCTCTTGTCAAGATTGAAACAGTAACTTTGTTTCGCCCACACATTTATTTCCTTGTGGAGCATTTCTCTTGGTTTCAATTAAAGCTTATTCAAGCCCTGCTACAGATGGTCTAGAACAACTCATGTTTTTCATTAGCCAGTAAAATGTGAATGGATAGATAGGGCTTAGGAACCACCAAAGCCTTTCAACCCGAATACTGATGGAAAACACATGCTTTTCAGAGCATGCCACCAGTATGGCAAGCCTTAGTGTGTTCCCTCAAATGAACATTTCTTCACAGACCCACAAGCCCTGGAAATACATTTCCTTGGTAGTTCTTGCAGTTGCTTACACAATTCACAGTGGAAAAACTGTAAAGACTTTTGTCTCATCCTAGAAAATAGAACGTCTTCTTGGGCATGGAAGCATTCTGTCCTCCTGTTTCTCTTTGTTGGTGTTATTAGGTGCCATGGAATCACATCCTACTCATGATGACCCTATGTGCTACAGAATGAAATACTACCCAACCCTGTGCCATGCACATGATCTTTTTATGTTTGAGCCCGATGTTGTAGCCACTATGTTTCTTCTCATTTTGAGCCATGCCACATCAGCAAATGGAGGTCCCAGAGGGCTTTACTCCCCTCCTATCATTAAGGTGGACTCTACTTTGAGGAGGCAACTCTGCCCTAGTCATGTCTTGAGTGCCTTCCAGCATGGGGGAACCATTTTCTGGCACTGTATTTGACAGTGCTTCTTTGCTGTTCATAGGGTTTTCAATGCCTAATTGTTTTGGGAGTGGACTGCTGGGTCCTTCTCCCTAGTCTGTTTGGTCTAGAAGCTCAGCTGAAACCTGTCCACTATGGGTTGCCCTCCCGGTATCTGAAATACCAGTGGCATAGCTTTCAGCATCATAGCAACACGCAAGCCCCCACAGCACAACAAGCTGACAGATGGGTGGGAGACTCTTCCTCTAATAGTCTTTAAAAGTGAACATTACTTTTTTTAAATCATTATTTCCCACCTGGAGCTTAGTTATCTCTCTCACTGAATTTAAGAAGAATTATTTTAAGGCTCAATAGATGGGTTGTCTTCAGTGAGAACCGTCTATGAAGATATAACTCAGAAGTCTAAATTCCAGTGTGTAACTTTTCAAGTGTTTCTGATTTCTTCATAGTGAAGAAATAATGACTGTGTCACCTTGGGTAAGATTTGGATTGAGGACCTCATCTATATCAGTCCTGAGTCTATATTGACTTATTTGCCATCCAGAGTTAGAATTGTGCCAGATTAGGCTAAGCATTCAGATTTAAACCAAACCTCATTGTATAAAGCAAGTGTCAGCATGACACCCCAATTTCACCCACTTCCAGTGAACCAATAGCGTTGTTCTCCCCAGATGTATTTCTCAACCTGTAACTGTGGCCTGGTTTTCCACCTGCGGGATCCATGGGTACTGACAGGCCCGGGGGCGGTGCAAGATCCACATGAACACCCAGTAAGTAAAGTTCCCACTTCACCAAATAAGTGTTTAGGCTTCTCTATTGCTAGGAATTATGTGCATCTCGGGAATCTTGACGCACAGTATTGTCTATGGAAAGAGTTTCTCTTTTCTCTCAGCCTCTGATTTACAGTGTTCTAGTGATCCAGGTGTTTCTTTGTTATTCATAGGGTTTTCAATGGCTCATTGTTTCGGGAGTGGTTCGCCAGGTCCTTTTCCCTATTCTGTCTTAGTCTGGAAGCTCAGCTGAAACCTGTCCAGCATGGGTGACCCTGGTGGTATCTGAGATACTAGTGGCATGGCTTTCAGCTTCATTGCAACACATAAGCCCTCACAGTGTGGTAAACTGACAGACATGTGAAAAGTATTGAAAAGTAAAGATGTCACTTTGAAGACGAAGATGCACCTGGCTCATGCCATGGTGTTTTCAGTCGCATCATATGGTTGGGAAAGCTGGACATTGAACAAGGGAAAAAGGAGAAGAATTGATGCTTTTGAATTATGGTGCTAGAGACAATTATTGAATGTACCATGGACTGCCAAAAGAATCAACAGATCTGTCTTAGAAGAAGTGCAACCAGAGTGCTCCTTGGAAGCAAGGATGGCTTGACTGCACCTTACATATTTCGGACATGTAGTCAGGAGGAATCAATCCCTGGAGAAGGACATCATGTTTGGGAGAATGGCAGGTCAACAAAAAAGAGGAAAACCCTCCACCAAATGGGTTGACACAGTGTCTGTAACAATGGGCTTAAGCATAAATAAGATCATGTTCCTGGCACAGAATCAAGGAGTGTTTCCTTCCACTGTACATAGGGTTGCTATGAGTTGGACTCAACTCGATGGCACATAACAAGTGGTCCAAATGCACTATAATTATCCTTAAGACACTGAGTCCACAGATATGAATAAATTAACTAAAAGATATCAGATTGAGCTATAATTACCTGGATCAATAGTAACATTTTATATGGGTCATTTTCAGCCCTCACACCTGACCCTACCCAAAGGAAAATTTTCTGTATAGAGAAAAGCAAAATGGATATAGCTTTACAGAACCAAAAAATAAGATGCTTTCTTCAGTTGTAAACTTATATTGAACTACTATGGATATCTCAGTGTGTGTGCAAAATAGTTTTTGACATTTTCCAATTGAAAGGATTTTCTTAAAAGATCTAAGGAAAAAAATGACCCATTTAAGTTCTTCTTCATGACCGTGTCTACTGAGGCAAAATGAAATGAACAGTTGAGCAATTATTCATGAGTGGAATTGATTTAGACAGTCAACCCGAATAAGTCAGACCCAAAGCACCCTTCTCTCCTTCTCAAGAGCAATATTCCTCTCCCCCACCTCACGTGATTGAAATGCTTGCCTCTACTCTCTATTTTGCCTGCATAGGCGGAATCTTTATCCAGAAAAAATAAATTACATATTTTTCTTTGTTTTGAGTTTTCTCAGCTAACTCTCCCCAGCCCTTAGTTATTGTTAATGATGTTTCTAATTATGCCCAAGATCTGAGATTTTTAACTGAGGTTTTCTTAGTAGAATGCTTATGGAAAACATAATATTCTTGATTGCCTGGAACTCTCCTACTTCTGTGTGGGAGTGTTACTCAAAGCCCTTTTCCCAAGAGACCAGGTAATGACCCTTTGGGTGGCAGAAGGATTTAGGATGTCAGAGTTTAGAGCATCTCTTTCTTGACCCTGATGTGACACAGCATTCTGCTGAGAATTTGGTTCTTTTTCTGTTGTTGCCATTTGCTAATTTGGTCTGTTTTCCCTCATGCATTTCCTTCCTTCTCTCCCTGTTTTCTGACTTTTCTTGTCTTTACCAGAAACACTCTGGCAATCTTCAAACCCAGCTATCTTTCCTTTAGAAAAAATTTCAAGGACATAGACATAAACTAAGATTGTAGGAAACATGAAGAAAAAAAAAATTTACTTAGGCGTCAACTCTTATAGCGTGGGGAGTTGGAGAAATATCCTTGTGAAAGACTATAAAACTAAGGGATGATTCAAATTTGTGTAGGACTAAAGATGGCTGTTTTGCCCAATCTGCATTATTGGAAAGAAAGAAGAAATTCATGTGTTATGGCTCATTAAACTTCCCCTGTCAGAAGAGACAACCAAAGCCAGATCACATAAAACCATCACCAAATAAAAATCTATATTTGAAAAAGGATTCCAAGGTATGTAGAATAGCTTACAGTTTCAAGCAGTGTTACACAAAATGAGATGTCAGTGTAACAAAACCTCGGGCTTCATTTTGAAAGAATATTTCCATATTTCTTGTTTGTATGTAAGCCTGAATTAAATCACATCAAATAGTTTTGATAATATTACAGTATGTTTATCTTCTTTTGGCAACTCTCTTGGAATATGAAACTAGGACTCATGCCACTTATCCTAGTGTTATTTGAGACATCTAAAGCTCAGTTCATAAAGTGCCACGCTCCACTCTCTGAGGATCCAGGTTCAATACCCAGCACCACAAAAACAGGAGAAAGACTTGGCAATCCACTCCCAAAGCAATCAGCCATTGAAAACTCTAGGAGGGTTGCTGTGAGTTGGATCTGACTCGGCAGCACCTAACAACAACAAAGAATAAAAGAGAAGATGAAAAATGGAGGTGATCTTATTTCCTCTTCTAGTTCACTCAGGGGCCAAAAGGAGCCAAGAGTGTAGATGTCTTGGGGGTGAGGGTGGGTGAAGAGGTGAAATTGTAGTGAACACAACCTTTCTCAGTATCTTGACAGATACTTAAACTTTTAGCCTACTTGTAGCAGTCTGGCAGCCTTATAAATGCTCCCTATTGGCTCATTGCTAGAGAAATCTTCCCTGAGTTATTTTAAGGAGGTAATTAGATAACTGAATCCAACGTCTTTCTTCTCTGTGTCTTGTGGGGAAGTAGGAGGCAGGGTGAGTGTCTGGAGCAAGAAGATAAACCTATTTTGTGGGAAGGTAAATCTGGCTGAGATCACTCCATTCCTATGAGCTAAATACAAAGATGGTAGCCATGGAGTTATTTTGGCAATTCAAGTCCATAGCTTATTATAGATTCAATGCAATTTGTTTGATGTATTCCCTGATCATCAAGGTTTAGTCTTCTAAACTCCTGTAAACCTAGGAGAAAATCCCTAAAGAAAAATCTAATCTCTTTAGTTGAAACTCTGAGTAGTTTAGAGATTTGCTTCTGCTAAGAAATAGCACAGAGGGGAAGATTTACCCTGCTTCACCTTGCTGAATTGCCATAACCCATGTTCCTGTACTAGCTTCCCTTCTCCCTTGATTTGCTAGAAAACATTAAACTTGTATTTCTTCCCTGGCCTTCTCATTGCCTCCAGTGTGAGGGTTTTAAAAAGAGTATTTGTTGATAGTAAACTGCTTTGTTTTGTTTATGGGCTATAGTAAATTCGATAGAACTGTTTATACTTCTGCCGAGATCCAAAACACATGTTTCCCCCCAGAAAAGAAAGCACTACAACCCCAAAGTCACAGAAATTCTAGCCAAACACAAAGAGAATTTTGGAGGGAGTTAGGGGAGATGATGGTGCTGATGAGGGTGGGCAGTGGGATGAGGAGGATCGGCAATGGGTTTGGATAGAAATGACTTTTTTGTTGCCTGCTTAATAAAAGCCACAGGGCATAATTACATTTTTAATGAGCCACTATGTTTTCTTTGAAGTCCATATTGCTATAATAATGTTTTATTGTTCCATCCAGCCAGACTATCAGTGGTATGCTCTTGACCAACTTCCACCAGATGTGCGGCACCAGGCACATGGTAAGACGCAGCTGAATCGAGTCTTCTTTCACTTTGCATTTGAATGGGATCTTTCAGGGTTGTTTACTCAACATACATTCATTTGTTTTCTGGGAGGACAGACTGTGAAGTTACATTGCGCACACACCTCTAATTTGACACACCTGGGGTTAAGCCGAACTCCGTAAGACAAAGAAAATGTTCACATGAAGAAACGCGTGGATCTCAATTCTGGCTTCTCTTCCTAGTTCAGTCTCAGAGTTAGAATTCCATCTGGGCTTAGAAATGAAAACTTAAAGCAGAGCTGAATTATAACAACAACAACAACAAAGCTCTGAGATTCTACTACAAAGGACAGATGCACACCCACTACTCTAGGTTGAGTTTGCGAGACAGATGTTTTAAATGTCATTGGCAGGCAGACAGAGGAAACCAAAGGCTCAGAACGATGTTCCCTTATGACTGGATGCAGTGCAGGCCAGAGTTGCCCACAGCCACCCACCTCACACAGTGCTGGGGTAAACTAAAAGTCACCTGTGAAATACTCACGCCTAAGAGTACTTTTTTCATCTTCTTTTTCTTTGGTTTGCCATTCTACTTCATCTTTCCAGAATCTGCACAGCTTTGTTCTAATTATTTCTGTGGTCTCCTGAGGCCACCCACGAGTGGGCTTTGTAAACTATGTTATAATCAGAATCTCACTTCTCTTCTCAGTACATGTTATCAGAGGTTAGAAAGGTCTGCTGTAGGTTCCAAGCCACATCTGATATGCCCCTGTGACTCTACCTTGTTACCTTTCAGAGATTTGAATCTATCTAGAAACCTCAAGATGAGCCATATTCTGACTTAGAGCCACCCTTGAAATTTGGTCTCATTTAATTCAGAGCTAAGATCATATAATTTTAGGGTTTTTCTGATTGGTTTATTTATTTATTTATTTTTTTCTGTTTTGTTTTCCCCACACCTAGGGGTTGAACCCAGGGCCTCCCACATGACAGACAAGTGCTCTACTACTGAGCTGTACCCTAGCCCCTTTCTTATTTTTTATTTTGAGGAAAGGTCTCACTAAGTTGCATAGGCTGCCTCTGACCTGTAACTTGTGAGCCTCCTGCCTCATCCTCCCAAGTTGTTGGGATTACAGGCATGTGCCATCGCACCCGGCTGCAATTTTAGTTTTTAATACAAGGAATCCATTGTTGTTGTTGTTAGGTGCCATCGAGTCAGGTCTGACTCATAGTGACCCTATATTTTGTTGTTGTTGTTGTTAAGTGCCATCAAGTCGGTATCCGACTCAGCCACCCTCTGTACAACAGGGGAAACACTATTGTCAGTGCTTCTCTGCTGTTCATAGGGTTTTCAATGGCAGATTGATTTTTGGGAGGGGGTTTCCAGGTCCTTCTCCCAAGCCTACAGCTTCTGGTGTTCCCAGGCGGTCTCCCATCCAGGTACTCACCAGGCCCGACCCTGCTTAGCTTCCGAGATCTGACAGGATCAGATGCCACAGGGCTGCAGGCTAGGTAACCCTATATATAGCAGAACAAAACACTCCCTGCTTCTGTACCAAGCACACCATCTTATTTATGTTTAATCCCATTATTGCAGACACTATCAATGCATCTAGTCAAGGGTTTTCCTTTTTTTTGTTAACCTGCCACTCTTCCAGACATGATGTCTTTCTTCAGGGACTGGTCCCCTTGACTACATGTCCAAAATGTGTAAGACGTAGTCTAGCCATCCTTGCTTCCAAGGAGCACTCTGGCTGCACTTCTTCTAGGACAGATCTGTTGGTTCTTTTGGCAGTCCATAGTATATTCAATAATCGTCTCCAGCACCATTATTCAAGAGCATAAATTCTTCTGTCTCCCTTGTTCAATGTCCAGCTTTCCCAACCATATGATGTGACTGAAAACACCATGGCATGAGTCAGGTGCACCTTCATCTTCATTGTGACATCGTTACTTTTCAATACTTTAAAGAGATCATTTCCCACACTTTTTCCTAATGCAATTCATCTTTTGATTTCTTCACTGCTGCTTCCATGGTTGTTGATTGTAGAACTAAGTAAAGCAAAATCTTGGACAATCTCAATCTTTTCTCTGTTTATTGTGAATTTGCATACTGACCCAGTTGTAACAGTTTTTGCTTTGTTGATGTTGAGTCACAATCCATACTGAAGACTATGTTCTTTGATCTTCATCAGTAAATGTTTCAAATCCTCTTCACTTTCAGCAAGCAGAGCTGGGTTGTCTGCATAATGCAGATTGTTAATGAGTCTTCCTCTGATCCTGATGCCATGTTCTTAAATAGGGAGCCAGGGCTACCACATGTAATTTGGCAGGCTGTGGACTGCTCAAGTCTGAGGGACTCTTCATGGTAGCATAAATGAATTCAGCCTCCTGGGGTTGTGCAATACACAGCCTGGACAGCTGTACACAGCAGCACAGGGAGTGGCAAAGGCCATAAGTTGCAGTGGCATCATAGAGAAAAAACATGAAAAGTGAGAATTCTATAATAGACTTTTAGGTACCATCGAGTCAGTATCTGACTCCTAGCAACCCTACATACAACAGGGGAAACACAATTGTCAGTGTTTCTCTGCTGTTCATAGGGTTTTCAATGGCAGATTGATTTTGGGGAGTGGGTTCCTAGGTCCTTCTCCCAAGCCTACAGCACCTGGTGTTCCCAGGCGATTTCCCATCCAGTTCCCATCCAGGTACTAACCAAGCCCAACCCTGCTTAGCTTCCAAGATCTGACAGGATTGGATGCCACAGGGCTACGGAACAACAAATAACAACAGTGGGCGTTTATTAGGAAACTATCCGATTCTCATTTTTCTTTACTCTCTATTCCATACATAACCAGTGGCAATACTGAAGTTCTTGGGCTCCAGCCATAATAGGGAGCTTTTATTAGAAACGCATGCTATTACCCAGAATGATTGTTATATAAGATCTGCTTTTTAAAAATCCATTGTTGCATAATAGCTGAATTGCCACCAATTATAATTTTTCATTTTGTATTTGTGTGGAATGAGTATTAAAGATATTCTTTCCCTGAGTTAGAATTTGGTCTCTAAAAAATACAATTATTCAGTAGAAAATTCAGTAATATCATAAGACCATTTATATATCCCTTCCAAATCCTTCCTAAACCAATGTTACAGAAGCTAATACTTGTATAAAATAGAAATAAATTGTGATGATCTTCAGAAACTAAATAAAATATGCAGCAATGGCATTTTGTTGTCAGTATATGAGACCTACTGACTTTTCTTGTGTTTATTCAGAAAAATATAATGAACTTTGTGATGGATGTGCATACTCCATAAGAGTGTCTGCAATTACAAAATTAAAGTAAAAAATCAGGTTATGTACCAACTCATGTAGTTTTAAAACGTTTATTTTAATCTTCATAGCAATGCTATAAAATATATTTATTTTGTACCATTTTACAATGAGGGTACTGAGGCTTGGAGAGTTTTAGTAAGATACTTAAATCGCGTAGTAGAATTTAGCAATGGGGTTAGATTGTTTGGTATATAAGATCCCAAGCACTGTCCTTTGAGTCACATCCTACAGTGCCTTTTAAAACCTGCCCGTCTTACTGCATTAATATTTTCAACAGTTATAGATACAAAAAATGAGAATGGAGATCCTCACAGGGATAATTATCTGATGAGTACTTAACCTTCAATAATTTCACCCTCCTATGAACTCAGAGCATATCGGATCTGTTCTACTCATCTGTCATTTAGAATACCACAAGTGAGAGTCACAGTATCATGTAAGAATAAGTGTAATAAGTATGTTATGACATAAACCATGGTGGATAGCCTTCATGGAACCTTCCTCCCAGGAGTGTGTGGCTATTTGAAACTTGCCTTTTCTGTACCCACAAAGTCCTGCAGTGGATGGTAGCTTGTCTACATCAGAGGAGAACTGATAGGGGTACAGGGGCCCTGTTGATCCATAGGTTTAACTCAATTTCCCAGAATTCTTGTACAATAATTTCCTATAATGATTATCAAGAAATCACAGTTTTTTATTATATAGTCATTTTTGTCATGATAGTAGTCACTGTTTTATTATATGACTAATATATTTATCTACCATTCAAGAACACACTGCTAATTAATATACCACGTTAGGCAGGAAGCACTAATATTAAAGTGATGGAAGGAAAAATGAGTGAAAATAGACTATCTCTGACAATCTGTAAGCAGAAATTATTTTTTAAAATTCTTGT